>ML417367.1:110738-142868 GCA_005239525.1 Nicotiana knightiana | reverse complement strand
CCAATTCAAAAACTGCATTATTTTTGGCATCCTCTATTTTATACTCTTCATCAACCTTGACATTATTAATAATTTGGTCGAATGTTTGGATTTCCTCTTTCCACTCCACAAGATGGCCAGTATCCACTAATATTGATGGTAGGTCATTAGACACCTCAACCTTTTTATTCAATTGAGCATGCAGGTCATGGATATCTGAGCCAAATTGGTCTATCTCTTGCCTGAGCTCAGTTCTTCCTTCTATCAGTTGCTCTGTCATATTTGAAAGACCATCACGAAGAAACTCATGAGATTTTATTAGTTGGGCTTGTTCCTATAGCCAAGATTGGCTCATTATATCTGCTTCTTCAAAAATATCTTCTGGTGGGAACTCGCTCTCTTCGTCGAGTTGAGGTTCTTCTTGGAAATTGACCATTAATTCATCCACTCTAGCCTGGAGTCTTTTGCTAGCTAAGGCATCAAGAACTTGTTACTTGGCTATCATGTTCTGTGGCTCCGCTGCTTGTCTCATCAAGTCCATAATACGAGCCATGCTCTCCATACCATCCACTTCCTTGCTCCTATAAAACTCATTAACATTATTAGAAACATTACAATAAAAGCTCTTAGAAGGAAAATAAGAATTAGGACAACCATCCCAATGGCCACCTTGACAACCACACACATTACAAAAATTCCACACATTAGATTGAGATGGACAATATTGCCACATGTGTGGTCCTCCACAATATGGACAAGGATCGTCATAATAAGAATAACCACTATTCGACCAATTATCATTCCAAGATGCCATGTCAAGAAAGATAGTAATATATTAAATTAAGATACAAATAAAAAATAAAAAAAATAAAAACATAAATAGACAAAAGTAAAAATTCAATCGAGTAGAATAGCTAATTTCTAAGTCCCCGACAACGACGCCAAAAACTTATTGGTCCCAAACGCACACGCAAGTATACGTGGTCGACAAGTAACATAGGATTGTAAGTCCAGATATCGTACCCACATGGACTTATGATTAACTATCAACTAAATTAAACCCAAACAATTAATCTATTCAAGCGAATACTAAAGTATGAATATTTAACTAAAATTAATCTAGAATAGTAAACTATGAAATTAAGGAAACAAATTGGCGAAATTAGACACGAATTCAATAAGAGCCGATATTCTAGAGCTATGGGTTAGCAAACAATCCTGTTGGGTTTTCCACTTAAATCGTCTAATTAATTTATCTGGTTTATTGATTGACGAGGTTAATATTGCTTGTAGTCTTCTCCCGAAGTACAACTCGCCTATTCAAGCTAACCTAACGCCTATATTCCTATGAAATTAGGATTAACAAGAAAACCTTAATAATTCTCGTATATTAACCAAGCAAGGCGATAAGGTATATTCCTATCCTAACGGCAAATCCGCTCCCCTGAAGGGTTAAGATCTTGCTCTACTCAATCTTATATGCAATCTAGAATTCCCTCTCCCGAGTTCAATCCTAGATTCGTAGATAGTATTCAATTGGTGATCAAGCAATCAAATAATTGAGTGCAAGATTAAATAAATAAACCAATATGATAAAATAATAAGAACAATTCAAGCTTCAAACTAGAACGTTCATGTAGCACCCAAAAACTCTAGAACTAATAAACTATGAAATTAAAGGAAGAGAAGAGAAGAAAAACTAGGTAGAAGCCTCCTTCGAGCGTGGTGTGTGTTCCTCCATGTCAAATCCCCCTCGTGAATCTCTACGTGAATATTCCACGTTAATCTCCTGAAAAAATCCCCTCACATGAATATCCGTCAATCCAAATCGTGAATAATCCCTCAAAGTTGTGTTTTTGGGTCTATTTATAAGTTTGGGACAAACCCTAAAGGTGTAGGAGACTTCTATTTAAACCGGGAAATACTTAAAACATTCAAAAATCGGAATTGACCGGACCCGGGACCCAGGCGTTAAGCCCCAAAAGCCCCAATATAGCCAGGCTAGGCCTGGCTTTAAGGCCAAAACGCCCCACTATAGCCCGAGTTGCTCCTTTTCGACTCTTGAGCGTATTTTTGACGTTTATGCATCCATTTAGCTCGACTTCCATCTCCAATTCACCTACACATGAAATAGACTCCATTATGCACATATAACGTGTATTTTTATAACAAAATCACATAAAATGTAAGGTACGTGATGCTTAAAACTATGGATTCTAGTCACGCATCAAGAAGCGGTTAATAGGGGATCGGTGTTTAACCAAAGAATTAGAACCTTTTACTAAAGCTTATTTTGAACATGAATACGGGTTACTGATAATCGAGATAATGAGAAAAATTAATAATAGACAATATTACGAAAATAAAAGATCGAACTTGATTGTCTTCAAGAATCACATGCCTTTACAAGCTGTATTCCCCTCCCTTATATAGGAGATTCTTATAACGTACGACTCCTGCTATGGTTACTCATTAATGACTAATTATGACATTAATGAGGCATTACAATGGATAACGGTAATAGGGGTTCAGTTACATAACGTTCGAGTAATCAATTGTGGGTCTTTGAATCTGCCCGTAGCTTTGTCTAGATTCATTCTGACCGTGCCTCGCTCCCGTTTTGATCATGTTGAATTTCCCGTGGCTGATAAGTTCGTGGGTTTACTGAACCGTGCCTCTTTGTACCGTACCTCTTCAAAGAGTTACATCCTACTGTCGTGTTTTCCTGTGTCCACGTGACTTGCTGAGTTGTCAAAAGTTGGTTTACGTGTGAAACTCTTTTTACCAATACAGATAGTCCCCATACTTACCATATATTTAAATATTGATATTTGGTAAGTGGATATTCATTCATGGCAGGAATATTTTTCCGCCGCTTTTCCTCGAATCATTGTATCCTTCATTCCACCATAGGCGTCGTTTGTCACTTCCATTTAATGCTCATACCACGTGTCCTTTTCGGATTGGTTCTGCATTTACTCAGCACCTTTTAGGGCTTTTTGCGGCTGTGCCAGTCCTGAAGTGACATCTTCAATTATGACTTTTCATCATTATTTTCCTTTTTCATCATGTTTGACGGTTGTCTTCAAGTATAAATACATGCTTTCTTTTCATTGCTTCCAGGAAACACTTTTCTAACTCTGTTTTTTGTAAAAAAAAAAAACCTTTTTCTTTGCCTTTGTAAACATGTCTTCTTCAAACCAACCTCAAAGAGTGATAGACATTGAAAGCTTAGCGCCATTTTCTGCTCCGACTAGGAGTCGGAGGGGTGGTAGACTTAGAAGTATAGGATCCACTCCTTCGTGAAACCTGGAGTCGATGAAATTGTTCCTGATGAGTTTGTTTTCGCTAGGGATAGTCATGTTCTTGTAGATCAATCTTCTTCTCTTGATAGTGTAGAAAGATATCCAACCCTTATAACTGAGGGTCAGATTTCCCTTGTTCGTAGGGAATCTTTTGGAAATCTGACTTTCCTGTCTATATTCCGAATAGCAATCAAAGAATAACGTCTTACAAGATGGGTTATTCTTTTGTTTATACGTATCCTTTCACTTTAGGGTTTAGACCCCTCATTGACCCATTTATAATTTAGTTTTGCCATTTTTTCAATATATGCTTAGGACAAGTTGGCCCGCTTGTGTGGCAAGTTGTCGCATGCCTTAGGAGTTTGGATTATTTAGCCTTGATTCCTTTTACCTTCAACCATCTTATTCACCTCTAATCTCCTACCTTATTTCGTGAAGGGGTTTTTACTCTCACTGCTAGAAGCAAAAAAGTGTTAGTAACCCCTGGAGACGATAAGGATAGGGGTTGGTACCTTCGGTATGTCGTTGTACTCGCTGCTGGTTTAGTAGGTGAAGAAAATCTTCCCTTCCCTGAGAAGTGGAATCGCGCACGTGACTATGCTTTAGCTCACATTTACATTTTCATGTTTTGAATTGAGATGTTTTATTTAACAACGTGTCTGTTTATTTTTCTCCTTTCGGCAATCATGAATACTGTCGAGAATGTCTTCGGTATTCGCGATTGGGTAGAAAAACTGTTATCTGTTGCTCCTTCTGAAGAAAGATCTTGGAAGTACCTCGCTGTGAGGTACGGTTGGCAAGTAAAGACCCACGGTAAGTGAAGCTTTTGTTCTTGCTTCTTTCCTTACTCGAGTCTTTTTTCTTTTGTCGTTTAACTTTTTCCCTTTTTAATAGGATTCTCTGCTCGTGGGGTGTCTGTTTCCTTTATCCCGAAGATGTCCTTGGCTCAAGCCCAGGAAATTATCGTTGGTTCATCTTCCTCGAAGAGGCAGATTAGTGAATCTCGCTCCATGGAGGAAGAGGAAGAGGGTGCTTTAGTACACAGGCCACGGAGAAGGCGAATGGTTTTAGATGACGAGCATGCTGCCTCAACCTTGCCTTCCGTGTCTCCGATCGAGCCCCCTATCTTTGATGATGTTTCACATTCCCCTTTTCGTGATGGTATTTATCTTGCTCCTGACGACGTCCCTTTGGCTGTTGTGTTTCCTTCTTCTTTGAGAGAAGCTGTTGCGTCTATTCTTTTGGCTATCTCAACTTCTGCTACTGCTTTGCCTGTAACTTCTTCAATCCTTAAACTTTCCGTGCCTGCCCCTTTGCCCGTGGCTTCTCCAGCTCCTCAACCTTCCGTGCCTGTAGCTACTCCATCTTTGCCTGCTTTCATGCCTTCCGTTAGGGAAGTAGGATCTTCCAGCGGAGAGATGCGGTAGGTGGTAATAGAGGTTCCAACTGAGGGAAACCTTTTCCAGAAGACGGGTGAACCTGAAGTGTGGCTGAAGTGTTTGATAGGTCCCGCTGAAAAAGCAAAGCTAGCTAGCCACGGTGCTCTTACATGGGCCAATGAGGTTGTGCATACCTCTTTGAAGGTATGGTGTAAGTTATCCTCTTTCACTCTCGTATATGAAATTTACCATATCTGACTGGTTTACTTCTTGTAGATTAACCTCATAGGCATGGAACTTATGAAGAGGATTTCAAACATAGACCAATAGATAAGAGAGTTGCAGGCAGAAGTTGATAATTGGAAAGCACATTATGATAGCCTAAGGATTGACATGGACGCTTTATAAGAGGAGAGGAGTACCTTGAAGCGGCATATGAGACTTATGGCAGCAGAACTAGCAGTTGAGCGGGCTTCTTGCAGTCAAGCTGACAAAGACAAAAGTGTTCTGGAATGTTCATTCGCGGAGCAGCTGTCCCGTGCCTCAGAGGAGATTAGAGACTTGAAGAACTTGCTGGGGCAGAAGGAAGAATATTCAGGCGAGCTCGTGCAATCACTCACTCGTACTCAAGAAGATCTTCGAAGGGCTTTAGACAATGCTCAAGCTTTAGAGGAGTCGATTATTCCATTAAGGGCCGCTCATGAAGCTGCGGAGGCGGGGAAGGACGGGCTGAGAGCTGAGCTTCAAGTGTGGGCACAAGATTATGA
Source organism: Nicotiana knightiana (assembly GCA_005239525.1). Taxonomy (NCBI): domain Eukaryota; kingdom Viridiplantae; phylum Streptophyta; class Magnoliopsida; order Solanales; family Solanaceae; genus Nicotiana; species Nicotiana knightiana. The sequence goes on along the minus strand of ML417367.1, from coordinate 137,438 downwards.
AGATTTGGAAGAGGTGGCTATTGTCGATGTGAGCTGGGCGTATATGAATTCTCGCCTTGACACATTGATTGAGATGAGTCAAGAGGGTTTTGACCTTAGTGCTAAAATAGCCAAATCTAAGAAAGCCATGGAGAAGGCTCAACAGGGTCATAACCTCTCTTCGCCTGATGGTGAGATTCCAGCCACTCATGCCTCTTCATCCTCAGTTTCTCCTGCTCTTTCTGCATCTGAAGTCAACCCCTCTCTTTGAAAATATCTAGTTGGTTTATCCCTTTTTTCTTTTTCTTTGTATCAATTGGCAGTTACCCCCAGTCCCATCGGGGGTAAATTTGGATTTCCTTTAAGTCCCAATTTAGGGCACCGCAATGTAAATTTAAAAATCTTATACGGCTAAGTATAAGTTAATACTTAGTTTTAGCCATTTTTAATATATAAATATTAGTTCGACTTTTGTTGAGTTTCTGTTTCACTCTTTAAGTCTTTTGCATGCTTTATTTTTTGAGGTTTTAGTTTTACCTTCGAGTTTTGCATGTGGAATGCTTTAGACTACTCGTACCTTTTTATAATAGGCATGGTGTCATATTATATGTGTGCCTTTTTGTAATAGGCATAGTTTATGGAAGAGGGCCCTTTATAATTGACATGAAGAAGACGTCTCAACTTCATGATAATGCAATAGAGTGTAGGAATTTTACACATGTTTAAGAATGTTTCCAAGGAATGTTTTTTGTTTGAACTTCCATATTTTACATGTGTTTGGTTATCGTCTAAAATTCACGCTTGCAACTATTTTTGTTTAACAGATTTAATATACTCTTGTATTTTGTAACTGTTTTTCATAGGTAACAGTTTTTCGATATTAATACAAGGAAATAATTGTTTTCACTAGTAACCATTTTTATAAAGATTGGGGTTTTTACCCGCAACTGTTTTAGAAATAGTTTTCTAATAAGTACGAGTTGTCCATACAAGGGTTCAGATCTTTCCTCCATAACTGTTTTATTCGAGAACAGTTTTTTGAATGAGTATATTGTGATGATCTTTTACCCCTAACTATTTTTGTTACAACATTTTTGAATAAGTATAAAGTTGTACATTTCTTTCTCATGACTAACATTTTGCGTTTCTACCTGAATATGTTCGAAGGTTTTTGCTTTTTGCATTAGGCTTTGTATTTGGGTGGCTCTTTTGATTTCCTTCGAGTCTGCTCGTGTCACTTGCCTCGTTTGGTAGATGGGTCTTCAGGCTCGAGCTTTTGATATTCTGATAGTCTTCTTTGCTTCGTCTTAGCCTTCCATACTGTTCAGTCCCCAAGTGTTTGAGCTTTGAAGAATGAAATCTCGAGCACTTGATTATTCCTTCCTTGTGGTCCTTTTCCTGAAAAGGAAAAACATTCCGGACTCAAAGGTATATAATTTTTTAGATGATTCAGAACTTGTGCATTTAGCCTTCCATACTATATAGCCCCCGAGGATTTAGATCTTTCATCCATAACTGTTTTATTTGTGAACAGTTTTTTGAATGAGTACATTGATGATGATCTTTTACCCCTAACTGTTTTTGTTACAACAATTTTTTATAAGTATAAAGATGTACATTTCTTTCTCGTGACTAACATTTTGCCTTTCAACCTGAATATGTTCGAAGGTTTTTGCTTTTTGCATTAGGCTTTGTATTTGGGTGGCTCTTTTGATTTCCTTTGATTCTGCTCGTGTCACTTGTCTCGTTGGGTAGATGGATCTTCAGGCTCGAGCTTTTGTATTCTAATAGGATTTTTTTCTTCGTCTTAGCCTTCCATACTATATAGTCCCCAAGTGTTTGAGATTTGAAGAATGAAATCTCGAGCACTTGATTATTCCTTCCTTGTGGTCCTTTTCCTAAAAAGGAAAAACATTCCGGACTCGAAGGTATATAGTTTTTTAGATGATAACTGCTTAACCCTTTTAAAACGTCCATCAGAAAGTGTAACCCTAGACCGGGAATTGTGTTATTTCCTTGCATCTTTGCAGGTCTAATATCATCGTCTGGTGATCGGTTAGCTTTGTTCCTATAATCCAAAAAAGTTATTAAAATTTTCAAATGTTCAAAATAAAATCGAACGTGTGGTACCTGACGTATTCTTTTCTTTTTAGAAGTAGTACTTCTTTACATGGATGGCATTCCAGCTTGTTGATAGAACTCTACCGTCCATAGCTTCAAACTCATAGGCGCCTTTTCCAGCTATCCCTCGGATTTTGTAAAGTCCTTCCCAGTTTGGATTTAGCTTTCCTACACCAGTTTCTTTTGTTTATTGAAAGACTTTTTTTGAGGACGAAGTCCCCAATTTTAAAGTACCTGAGATGAGCTTTACGATTGTTTAATGCTCTATGATTTGTTTTTGAGCTGCCATCAGTATCAATGTTGCTTCTCTCTGTGGTTCGAGCAGGTCCAGGTTGGTCCTTAATTCGTCAATGTTTTCACCTTCCATGGCCATCGAGAACCTTATACTTGGTTCACCAATCTCTACAGGTATTAAGGCTTCTGAGCCATAAACAAGTGCGAACGGAGTTTCTCCCGTGGCTATTTTTGAAGTCGTTCTGTATGCCCATAGTACTGCTGGTAACTCATCAGACCAGTTTCCTTTGGCTTTATCCAGCCATTTTTTTAGATTGTTGATGATGACCTTATTTGTTGACTCAGCTTGACCATTAGCCACGGGATGGTAAGGTGTTGAGGTGATCCGCTAGATTTTCCAACTTTTGAAGAATTCTGTGATTTGTGAGCCTATGAATTGTGGGCCATTATCACACACGATCTCCTTTGGTATTCCAAAGCGGCATATTATGTTTCGCCATAAGAAACTTTTAACTTCCTTTTCTCGCACTTTTTTGAACGCTTCTGCCTCTACTCATTTTGTAAAATAGTCGGTTAGTACGAGTAAAAACCGTACCTTTCCTTTAACTGTGGGAAGAGGTCCTACTATGTCCATACCCCATTTCATGAAAGACCATGGGGATATTATTGGATGTAATAATTCCGCTGGTCAATGCGTGTTATTGGCAAACCTTTGGAATCTATTACATTTGGATACAAAATTCTCGGCCTCTTCTTCCATCTTAGGCCAATGGTATCCGACTCTGATTAGTGTTTTCACTAAGGATCTAGCCCCTGAGTGATTTCCACAGTGTCCTTCGTGGACTTCTTACAATAAAGTAAGTTGCGAATAAGGCAGTACCGTGCAACTTTGCGCCGTAGTGCTTGAGCCGCTTTCCTTTCTTCAGTTACGGTGCAATTCTGCAAAAAAATAAGAATTTTGTTTCTCCAGTCCCAGGTTAGGTTGTTGAAAGTTACCTCATTCCTGTCCTAGTCTATTATTGAATGAAATAGCTGAACGACAATTGTATTGTCTTTTTTCATTACTTACGTGACTGTTGTGAGGTTAGCTAATGCATCTGCATCTGCATTTCCTTCTCTATGTATTTGCGCTACCTTACATGTTTTGAATTGTCTCACTAGCTCTCGTGCTCTTTCAAGATACTGTTGCATTCTAATCTCTCGAGCAATGTAAGTCCCCTGTATCTGATTTACTACCAGTTGGAATCGTTGTTGATCACAATTTGCTCGATTGAGAGCTCTCATGCAAGTTCAAGCCCTGCAATAACAGCTTCGTCCTCTGCTTCATTGTTTGTGATATGATAACACTTTATAGCTTGCCGTGTCTTTTCACCCGTGGGTGATATCAAGACTATTCCTAAGCCAGCGCCTTTTATATTTGAAGAACCAATGGTGAACAAGGTCCACAGGCCTGGATTAACACCGTTAAAGAGTTGTAACTCTTTTTCTACTCCAGATACAATGCCATTACTAAAGTTAGCAACAAAATCAGCTAGTATTTGAGACTTAATTGCAGTCCTAGGCTGATAAATTATCTCATGCTCACGTAATTCTATGGCCCATTTGGATAATCTTCCTGACAATTCTTGTTTATGCAGAATATTTCTTAAAGGATATGAGGTCACAACAGTGATTGGGTGGCATTGAAAATAGGGTCATAATTTTCTAGATGCCATTATTAAAGCTAAAGCTAACTTTTCCAGATGTGGATATCTAGTCTCAGCATCTAGCAAAGTTTTACTTACATAATAGATAGGTGATTGTTTACCTTTTTCTTCTCTTACCAATACTGCACTTACAACAATTTCTGAGACAGCCAGGTAGATGTACAATCTTTCCCCTTCTTTTGGTTTTGAAAGCAGTGGTGGTTTCGATAGATAAATCTTCAAGTTCTTGAGGGCTTGTTGACATTCTTTAGTCCATTCGAACTGATTTTATTTTTTGAGAACTTAGAAGAATTTAGAACTTTTTTCGGAAGATCTAGAAATAAACCTCCCCAAAGCTGCTATTCTTCCTGTCAGTCTTTGAACCTCCTTTTTATTTGTTAACACGTCAGGTATTTTCTTCTATGACTTTAATTTGAGCGGGAATTACCTCTATTCCTCTGTTTGATACAAGGAAACCCAAAAAGTTGCCTGATTGCACTCCAAAAGCGCATTTCTCTGGATTCAACTTCATATTATACCTACCTAAAATATCAAAAGCAGTAGATATGTGCTGGAAATGGTTTTGTGCTTGTGCTGATTTTACCAACATGTCATCGATGTACACCTCCATCGTTTTTCCAAGATATTCTTGGAACATCTTGGTCACTAGCATTTGGTAGGTGGCTCCAGTGTTTTTTAGGCCAAAAGGCATGACTTTATAAGAATAAGTTCCCCTATTCGTGATAAAGGAGGTTTTTTCCTCGTCTAAAGGATCCATTTTAATCTGATTATAACCAGAATATGCATCTAGAAAGCTTAATAGTTCATGACCTGCGGTAGCATCAATCATTTGATCTATATGAGGCAATGTGAATGAATCTTTGGGGCATGCTTTGTTTAAATCAGTATAATCTACGCATACTCTGAACTTGCCATTATTTTTAGGTACTACCACGGTGTTTGCCAGCCAGTTAGGGTACTTTACCTCTCGTATCGAACCAATCTTCAAGAGTTTCTCTACCTCTTCGTCGATCACTTGGTTCTTGAATGGTCCTTGCTTTCTTTTCTTCTGCTTAACAGGTACGAAGGATAGATCTTCATTTAGTTTATGAGTCATCACTTCTGGTGGGATGCCTGTCATATCTGGGTGGGACCACGCAAAGCAGTCTGCGTTAGCCTTTAAATAATCAATTAACTTACCTCTTTAAGTGGGGCTTAGCCTCGTGCCTATATATACTTTCTGCTCAGGTTTTTATTCAGATAACGGAACAACTTCGAGCTCCTCTGTAGGTGTTTTGATGTGGTGATCTTCCTCTGGTTCATGAATGACGTCCGGTCTGGATTCCGCATCTGTGTGGTATAGTACACTTTCCGAGGTAACTTGACTCTTCTTTTCGTAAGTATTTTCTTTCGTGCCTGCTTCAACAATAATATCTTCCGTACCTATTTGGGCAGTAATTTTTTTTATGTCCGTTTGAGCGGTGTTACCTGTTTGGGAGATTTCCTTATCTCGTAATTCTTACCACATAATTTCTATTTTTTGCAGTCTGCTGATCTCGTTTGATTTGTTGAATCCCCCATTAAGAGGGAAATTTAATTACCTGATGCGACATGGAAGGTATCATTTTCATGTCGTGGATCCATGGCCTTCCAATGATCACGTTATATTCCATGTGAGTATCGATGACTTGGAACCTAGCTCTTTTGATCACCCCCTCAGCATAAGTGTTAAGTTTAATTTCTCCTTTTGTTGTAACCATAGAGTTATCAAACCCGGATATGGCTCGTGCTTTTACGATTACTTGATTCCCCAGTAGCATTTCTTCAACGACTCTTAGAAAAATGATACTGACTGAACTTCCTGGATCAATCAACACTATTTTCACGTTAGTGTCATGAATAAGTAGAGATATTACCAGAGCATCATTGTGCGGAAGCATTAATTCGCTGTTATCTGCATCATCGAAGGTTATATCATCTTCTCCACGAGCACATTTTCTGTGTGTAATTGTGAACTTTGTGGTTGTTTTGCAAATCACTCCATTTACTTCTTCACCCCCGTGTATTACGGTAACTGTTCGTTTTGGAGAAGGAGGCTTTGGGGGCTCCTGCCCTTTCCTCATATATGATAATTTACCTTTATCACTAAGCAATTCTGTTAAATAGCCTTGTTTTAACAAATTTTCTACTTCACCTTGTAAAAATCTGCAATCCGCAGTTTTGTGCCCATGATCGTTGTGAAATTCACACCAGTGATCTGGGTTTCTTCTATTTGGATTTGACCGCATCTCTTTGGGACACTTAACATTGTCTCCCANTTCAAGTTGCTTGCAAATGCCATGGCTGCCCAATTATCAGGCACCCTGGGTAACTGCATTCTTTCTCGTTGAAACCTATCTACAAACTCTCGGAGTAGTTCCATGTCCCCTTGTTTTATTTTGAATATGTCTTTCATTCTCTTCTCAACTTTTTGTGCACCAGACTGTGCTTTTATAAATGAATCTGCAAGCTCAGCAAAAGAGTCAATAGAATTTTCAGGGAGAAGTGAATAGNGTAAAAATCTGCAATCCGCAGTTTTGTGCCCATGATCGTTGTGAAATTCACACCAGTGATCTGGGTTTCTTCTATTTGGATTTGACCGCATCTCTTTGGGACACTTAACATTGTCTCCCATGTTCTTCAATATTGAGACAAGTTCAGTAGTACTTACGTTAAAGGTATGATCCGCAATTTGAGTACTACCTCTAGGTTGTTCATCTCGATCTTTTCTGGATCTAGACGAGGATGAGATTACATCTCTTCCTTGTAGTCTATAGTCCGACCTACTGTTTTCGAACCTGGGGCGGATATCGCGTCCCGAGGGTCCTAAGTAAGGATCGTACTTGTTTTTACCTGATCTTCTATCTGATTCAGGACGTCTGGATATGGAATGATCTTCATCTCTCGAACGAGAAATGATATCTTCTTCTATTCTGAGTTTAGTGTTGTACCTATTATATACATCGTTCCATGTTGTGGCGAGGAATTCTCTTAGATTCTCCTTAAGTCTCCTGGTGGCTTCTGAGCTTTTATCATTCAAGTTGCTTGCAAATGCCATGGCTGCCCAATTATCAGGCACCCTGGGTAACTGCATTCTTTCTCGTTGAAACCTATCTACAAACTCTCGGAGTAGTTCCATGTCCCCTTGTTTTATTTTGAATATGTCTTTCATTCTCTTCTCAACTTTTTGTGCACCAGACTGTGCTTTTATAAATGAATCTGCAAGCTCAGCAAAAGAGTCAATAGAATTTTCAGGGAGAAGTGAATAGCAGGTTAGAGCCCCTTTGGTAAGTGTTTCCCTAAATTTTTTGACAAGGACTGATTCAATCTCTTGTTTCGTTAAGTTGTTTCCTTTTACCCCAGTTGTGAAAGCAGTCACATGGTCGTGTGGGTCAGTAGTTCCATCATATTTGGGAATGCCAGGCATTTTAAACTTCTTGGGTATAGGCAAAGGTGTTGCACTTGGCTTCCACGGTTGTTGAGAATATCTATCAACATCGATGCCTTTGATGACAGGTGGTACACCAGGAATTTGTTCGATGCGATCGTTTTGCTCCTTCATCTGTTTCTGCATGGTTAATAGTAAATTTTGTAATTCTGAGTTATTAGATATACCTGGTCTCGTTTCGAGAGATTCATTAGGAGTATCTCCTCTTCCTGAGTTTGCCAACCCAGATTGAGGATTTTCCATGGTGATGGTGTTATTGGGGGGTGGCATTGGTGGTATAGGTAAAGCTGTTGGTAATGCTCTCGCAAATTCTTGCAAAGCTTGGCTCACATACTCTGCAATCATTTGCTTTACATGATCTTGTTCCACAGTTTGATCATTATTACCATGGTTGTTATTGGATCTTTCTGGGATTGTTCCCTCGAACCACGTGGGGTTCCTGAAGGTGATGGAACTGGGGTTCCATTTCTTTGCTGGTTGTTGTCGTTGGGGTTTGACATAATTCAAAGGATATCACCTAGAAAGTAAACAAAGATTATCAGGTTCCCGGCAACGGAACCAATTTGTTTATCCAAAGAATTAGACCCTTTGACTAAAGCTTATTTTTAAGATGAATACGAGTTACTGATAATCAAGATAATGGGAAAAATGAATAATAGACAATATTACGGAAATAAAAGATCGAACTTGATTGTCTTTGAGAATCAGATGCCTTTACAAGCTGTATTCCCCTCCCTCATATAGGAGATTCTTATAACGTACGACTCCTGCTATGGTTGCTCATTCATGACTAATTATGACATTAATGAGGCGTTACAAAGGATAACGGTAATAGGGTAGTTACATAACGTTCGAGTAATCAATTGTGGGTCCTTGAATCTGCCCGTAGCTTTGTCTAGATTCATTCTAACCGTGCCTCTCTCACATTTTGATCAAGTTGAATTTCCCGTGGCTGATAAGTTCGTGGGTTTACTGAACCGTGCCTCTTTGTACCGTACCTCTTCAAAGAGTTACGTCCAGCTGTCATGTTTTCCTATGTCCACGTGACTGGCTGAGTTGTCAAAAGCTGGCTTACGTGTGAAACTCTTTTTACCAATACAATCGAGGCGCTAATTCTTAAAACGACTGACCGGGTCGTTACATCCTCCCCCTCTTAAGAAAATCGTTCGTCCTCGAACGAGTATAGAAACACACCTGAAGATGGGAAAAGATGAGGGTACTGACTCCGCATATCCTGCTCGGTCTCCCAAGTCACCTCCTCGATTGGCTGACCCCTCCACTGAACCTTTACATACGCAATATCCTTTGACCTTGGCTCTCTGAGCTGCCTGTCCAATAAAGCCACAGGCTCCTCAACATATGATATATCATTGTCCAATTAGACTGAGCTGAAATCCAAGACATGAGTCGGGTCAACGTGATACATCCGGAGCATGAAGACGTGGAACACCAGATGAACCCCTGCTAGGCTGGGGGGCAGGGCTAGCGCATACGAAACCTCCCCAACACGTCGCAACACCTCAAAAGGGCCAATAAATCTCGGACTCAGCTTGAATTTCTTCCAGAACCTCATGACGCCCTTCATAGGCGATACTCAAAGCAAAACCTGATCACCAACCATGAATGCCAAGTCACGAACCTTCCTGTTCGCATAGTTCTTCTGCCTGGACTGAGCTATGCGAAGTCTCTCCAAAATCACCTTCACCTTGTCCAGGGCATCCTGAACCAAGTCTGTACCAACAATCGGGCCTCGCCCGACTCAAACCATCCTACAGGAGACCTACACCGCCTACCATACAAAGCCTCATACGGCGCCATCTGAATGCTGGACTGGTAGTTGTTGTTATAAGCAAACTGCGCAATAGGCAAGTATCGATCGCATGACCCTCCAAAATCCATCACACAGACACGGAGCATATCCTCGAGAATCTGAATCGTGCACTCGAACTGCCCATCCATCTAAGGGTGAAAAGTTGTGCTCAACTCTACCCTGGTGCCTAGCTCCTGCTGAACGACTCTCCAGAACCGTGAAGTGAACTGTGTACTTCTGTCTGAAATGATAGATACTGGAATACCGTGGAGGCGAACAATCTCTCTGATATAAATCTCAGCCAACCTCTCCGATGAATATGTAGTCGTACTGGAATTAAATGGGTTGATTTGGTCAGCCGATCCACAATCACCTAAATAGCATCATGCTTCCTCAAAGTCCGATGAAGTCCAAACACAAAGTCCATGGTGATCCGCTCCCACTTCCACTCTGGAAGTTCAATCTGCTAAAGTAACCCTCCCGGTCTCTTATGCTCACATTTGACTTGGTGATAATTGAGACACTTGGCTACAAACCCCACTATATCATTCTTCATCCTTCTCCACCAATAGTGTTGTCTCAGATCCTGGTACATCTTCGGGGTACCCAGATGGATGGAATACTGCAAACTATGGGCCTCCTCAAGAATCAACTCCCGAAGCCCATCCACGTTGGGCACACAGATACGGCCCTGCATCCTCATCACCCCGTCATCTCCTATAGTCACATCCCTGGCATCACCTTGCTGGAATCTATCCTGAAGAACCAAAAGGTGGGGATCATCATACTGGCGCTCTCTGATACGGTCATGAAGGGAAGATCTAGCCACCACACAAGCTAATACCCGGCAAGGCTCCGAAAGATCCAATCTCACGAACTAACTGGCGAAGGACTGAACATCTAAGGCTAGAGGCCTCTCAGCTGCACGAAGGTATGCCAAACTCCCCAAGCTTTCCGCCCGGCGAATCAAGGCGTCGGCCACCACATTGGCCTTCCCCGGGTGGTATAATATAGTGATGTCATAGTCCTTTAGCAACTCCAACCACCTACGCTGGCGCAAATTTAGATCCTTCTGCCTGAATATGTGCGGAAACTCCGGTGATCCGTGAATATCTCACAGGGAACACCATATAAATAATGACGCCATATCTTCAGGGCCTGAACAATCGCTGCCAACTCGAGATCATGAACAAGGTAGTTTTTCTCATGAACCTTCAATTGTCTGGACGTGTAGGCAATCACCCTACCATCCTGCATCAACACTGCTCCCAATCCAATCCTCGAAGCATCACAATAAATTGTTTAGGACCCGGAACTGGTAGGCAAAACCAACACAGGAACTGTGGTCAGGGCTGTCTTGAGCTTCTGAAAGCTCTCCCCACACTCCTCAGCCCATATAAAAGATATACCCTTCTGGGTCAGTCTGGTTATAAGCGCTGAAATGGATGAAAATCCCTCCACAAAATGGCGTTAATACCCAGCCAAACCGAGGAAACTGTGGATCTCAGTAGTTGAGGATGGTATGGGCCAACTCTGTACCGCCTCCACCTTCTTCGGATCTACCTTGATCCCATCTGAAGACACCATGTGGCCTAGGAATGCCACATAATCAAGCCAAAATTCACACTTAGAAAACTTGGCATACAACTTCTTCTCCCTCAAGGTCTGAAGCATGGTCCTCAAGTGCTGCTAATGGTCCTCCTAGGACCGAGACTATACTAGAATGTCATCAATGAACACAATGACAAAAATATCAATATAGATTCGAAATATGTTGTGCATCAGGTGCATGAAGGCTGCTAGGGCATTGGTCAGCCCAAATGACATAACAAGGAACTCATAGTGGCCATATCTGGTCCTGAAGGCAATCTTCGGAATATCCGGCTCCCGAATCTTCAACTGATGATAACCTGAACACAGATCAATTTTGGAGAACACCCTACCACCCTGTAACTGGTCAAATAGATCATCAATACGAGGCAATGGGTACCTATTCTTCACTGTCACTTTATTCAGCAACCGATAGTCGATACACATACGCATCAAGCCATCATTTTTCTTCACAAATTATACCGGAGTGCCCCAAGGTGATACACTGGGCCCGATGAATCCCTTATCAAGCAACTCCTGTAACTGCTCCTTCAACTCCTTCAACTCAGGAGGAGCCATACGATAAGGAGGAACGCAAATGGGCTGAGTACCCGACAACAAGTCAATGCAAAAATTACTCAACTGTAGGAGTCTCAGCACTAACATCTTTCACATAAGCCAAATATGCATCACACCCCTTTTCAACCATCCGTTGAGCCTTAAGAAAAGAAATGACTTGGCAGGGAGTATACTCTAAGGAACTTCTCTACTCTAACCTCGAAAATCCTGGCATAGCTGTCACGGTCTTGGCGTGACAATCAAGAATAACATAATAGGGAGACAGCCAGTCCATGCCCAATATAACATCAATATCCACCATACTGAGTAGTAGTAAATCAGCTCTGGTCTCAAAACCATTGATAGCAATCAAACATGACCGATATAAACAGGAGAAATCAAAGGATCCCGGTCTATCCCCAGATGTGTAGCAAAATAGGAAGACGCATATGAATATGTAGAGCCTGGGTCAAATAATACCGATGCATCCCTATGAAAAACGGGAACAATATCTGTAATGACTGAATCTGAAGCAATGGCTCCGGACCGGGCCAGAAGAGCATAGTGCCTAGCCTGATCTCCCCCTCTTGGGCGACTTCCACCTCGAGCTTCCTGAGGTGGTGGGGTAGCAGCTGGGGCTGGAAGAATAGCTGGAGGATTTGGTGGAAGACGTGGAGCCTGATAAATCTGAGGGGGTGCACCCTGATAAGTCTGAGGTGGTGCACCCTGATAAATCTGAGGTGGTGCGCCCCTCCTCACTCTGGGGAAATCACTGATCATATGATGAGGGTCACCACACTCAAAGAAACCCCTAGGAAGACGTGGAGGCCGCTGCTGACTCCCAACTGGCCTGCTGGACTGGCCAGTGATAGCACCTCGAGTAGGAGGCAATTGGGATACTGGTGGTGCATAATAAGGCTCCTAAGGTCTAGGAGGAGCTGGAATATTGCTGGCTGCTGGGAGAGCTGAATGAATAGGGCAAGTCACAGAACCCCTACCATAGCGTGCTGCTAGTGCACGGGCTCCTGAAAAATGACCAGTCTCTCGAGACCTCTTGGCCTCTCTCTCCTCCCTGTCCCGGGCCAACATAGTCTCAATCCTCCGGGTAATACTCACGACCTGCTGGTAAGTAATATTGGTCTCCAGCTCTCTGGCCATGCTGGTCCGAATACTGGGGTGGAGTCCCTCAATAAAGCTTCAAACCCTATCTCTGACGGTGACAACCAAAGCTGGTGCATGGCGAGCTAAATCGCTGAAACGGACTGCATACTCTGACACAGTCATAGCACCCTGGCGTAGCTTCTCAAATTACACACGCCAAACATCCCTAAAGCTCTGAGGGACAAACTCAAGTAAGAACATCTCGAAAAAGTGCCCAAGTAAGTGAAGCTGCCTCGTCCGGGCTACTAATCTCAAAAGCACGCCACCACTGATAAGCTGCTCCCCTCAGCTGGAAAGCAGTGAAAGAAACCCCACTCGTTTTCACAATACCCATAGTGCAGAGAATGCGATGACACCCCTCAAGAAAACCCAGGGCGTCATCCGAAGCTAGTCTACTGAACTCAGGTGGGTGGTACTTCTTGTACCTCTCAAGTCGGAGCTGCTCTGCCTCAGGAACATCTATCCTAGTCTCATGCTGAGCTGGAGCTGCTGGGGGCATAGGAATATACTATGGAACATGCCCAATATGAAACCTCTGCTCAGGAGTAGGGGCTCTAGGATCTGTGTCCCTCCTCTGGCCTAGGATGTAGCCAAAGCTATCGGGAGTAGACCCGCCTGAGACAGATTACTGAAGGCACTTAAGAATTGAGCCAATGTCTCCTTGAGGTCTGGAGTAATAGTAGGGACCTCCAATGCCCCTCTAACTGTAGCTGCTGGGGGCTCCTCTGCCTCTGCTCTAGTCGGTGCTCGGGCTGCACCGCGTGCTCGTCCTCTGCTCTGGCCCCTGCCTCTGGTGGCTTTGACTGGGGGCTCGGGTGCCTAGTCATCAGTACGTTCGGTACGGGTATGAACCATTTGCAAGCAACAATAGAATAGAGTTTAAGAATTTGATGGCAGTAAATAGCACGATAAGGAATTCCAAAGAATTTGATTATTCTTAACGATTACATAGCCTCTCGAAGATAGATACGGACGTCTCCGCACCGATCCGCGACCCATTTTACCCTCCGAAAGGTATCGTGACGGCACCTAGTCTCTATGACTAGGTAAGCCTAAAATTTGCGGAAAATGACAGAATCAATAAAATAAAGACAGAAAAGAACTCAAGTAGATATAACATAGCTTGGTTCGAGGTAAGTGGCTTGCCTAACCTTATGTGGGGGAAATCCCCTTAGGATTTGGTATTGAAATTGATATGTGAGCTTCGTGTACGCGAGGTGACGAGTGCGTACACGGGCTATTTGTTGCAAATACTTGGTTTTACTGAGTAATTACCTGTTTTCACCTTAATTGAGTATACTAGCATGTGTAGTTACCCTCTTATCTTAGCATAGCATGTTTACCTACCTTAATTGCTTAATGAACTGTTTGCAGTATGTTTAATGAACTCCTGCTTCCTTTTATTGATTTGAACTTAGCCTAAATTCTAGATTCTCTTTCTGTAATTGTTATATTCAATTGTTTGAGCTGTGTATTTACTTTGGGACTACGGGACGGTATCCCGGGAGATCTCCCTGTATGTTTACTTTTGAGACTACGAGGCAGTTCCTCGGGAGTTCTCTCTGCACATTTACTTTTGAGACTACGAGGTGGTACCTCGGGAGTTCTCCCTGCATATTTATTTAGGGACTACGAGACGGTATCTCGGGAGATCCCCTGATGTTCATTTTCGTGTGTTGAATTGTTATTTGTTGTATTTCCTTTGCTTTGTTTTAGTCTATTATTGTACTGCCTACATTTATTATTTACCAGTGGGTCTGACCTGACCTCGTCACTACTCGATCGAGTTTAGGTTTGGCACTTTTGGGTACCATAGTGGTGTACTCGTGCTACTCTTTTGCACATGTTTTCGTGTGCAGATCCAGGTACATCTTTCTAGCCACATTATTAGTCATACACCGCTACTGCTATGGAGACTTTGAGGTACATCTTCCGCATCCCCAAACCTAGGAGTCCCCCTCTTCTTTTTGTGTAGTTCTTCTCCTACTACTTCCAGAATACTGATGTATAGAACTTATAAAGATTTCGTGGAAACTTGTGACTTATGATGTTCCGGGTCTTCGAAAAGTTTTTCATGTATTTTGTTGAGAGTTGTTATCTTATATGTCGAGCAGCATTTCTATCACTATTTCATTCTGTTACTATTAACGGCGTATACTTATGTTTCATTTTCATTGTTTTTTCGCAAATAGTAGGCTTGCCTAGTTGTAGAGACTAGGTGCCGTCACGACCTCTCGCGCAGGGAAGGTTGGGTCGTGACAAGTTCGTAATAGACTTCTAGGTTCATAGGTGTCGTGAGTCATAAGCTGATTTATTAGAGTCTTGCGGATCGGTACAGAGATGTCTGTACCTATCGTCGGGAGGCTATGGAACTATTAGGAACAATTATACTTATTTGATTCCTTATCGTGCAAATTCGTTGACATCAAATTCTAAACTACTATATTTTATTCTTTCTCACAGATAGTGAGGACCCGTACCATAGGATATGACGACCAGGCACCTGTGCCCCTTGCTAAAGCTGCTAGAGACTGGGGACGGAGTAGAGGATTACCAGGTGATGCATCCAGAGCAACTACGCAAGTTACGACAGAAGAGCCCCCAACAGCTCCAGCTGAAGGGTAGGCAACGGAGGTGCCTGTTGCTGCACCAACCCTCCAGGAGACTCTAGCCTAGTTCATGAGCATGTTCAGCTTTTTAGCTAAGGATGGATTGAATCCATTAGCTCCCGCCACATCTCTGGTTGGGGGAGGGGCACAGACTCTCGCAATCCGCACTCCTGAGTAGAGGGTCCAAGTTGACCAAGCCCCAGAGTTCATACCTATGCAGTCGGTAGCTACGGTTCAACACAAGACTAGGAAAACCTCTTCTAAGGCGGAGCAACTCAGACATGAGAGGTACAAGAAGTACCACTAACCTACCTTCATCGGATTGGCTACAGATGATGCTCAGGGTTTTCTGGATGAGTGTCATTGTATTCTCCGTACTATGGGCGTAGCGGAGACAATAAGGGTTTATTTTACCACCTTACAGCTCAGAGGATCATCTTATACGTGGTGGCATGCTTATGAGTTGAGTAGTCCAGATGAGGCAGCTTTACTTACATGGGCTCAGTTCTCGGACATGTTTTTGAGAGAGTATGTCCCTCAGAGCCTCAGAGACTCATGACCCGCGGAGTTTGAGCAGCTGTGTTAGGGTGCTATGACTGTGTCAGAGTATGCAGTCTGTTTCAGTGATTTGGCCCGACATGCACCGGCCTTGGTTTCCACAGTTCGAGAGAGGGTTCGTCGATTTATTGAGGGACTTCACCCAAATACCCGGATCAGTATGGCCAGGGAGTTGGAGATGGACATCTCTTATCAGCAGGTTGTGAGTATTTCTAGGATATTGGAGGGCTTGCTTGCCCAGGATAGAGAAGAGAGGGAGGCCAAGAGGTCTCGAGAGTCTGGCACCTACAGTGGTACTCGTGCCCCAACTACAGCTTGACATGGTAGGGGTTATATGAGTCTCCCCGTTCATTCAGCTCTTCCAGCCGCCAATGGTGTTTCAACCCTTTCTAGGGTCCACGAGCCTTATTATGCACCGCCAGTATCTAGTGCACCTCCTGCTCGGGGTGCTTTTGGCGGCCAGTCCAGTAGACCTGGCCCGAGTCAGTCACATTAGCCATGTCCTCCGAGAGCTTGTTTCAAATGTGGCGACACTCACTATTATGGTGAGGTATTGCCCCAGATTTAGGAGGGGTGCACCTCCAAAAACTTCTCAGTCACCACATGCTCCACCGGGTCCTCAAGCTATGATTCCAGCACCATCTACCGTTCCACCTGCTCATCCAGCTCGAGGTGGAGGTGGGGGAGGTCGAGGTCGACCTAGAGGGGGAGGCCAGGCCAGGTATTATGCTTTTCTGGCTTGTACAGAGGTAGTTGCTTCCGACTCTATCATTACAGGTATTGTTCCAATCTGATATAGAGATGCGTTGGTATTACTTGACCCAGGCTCTACGTATTCCTACATGTCCTCTTATTTTACCTGCATTTGGGCGTATCTAGGGATTCTTTGAGATCCACTGTTTATGTGTCTACTCTCGTGGGAGATTCTCTTATTATGGATCGCGTGTATCGGTTGTGTTTGATTGCTCTTAGTGGTTTTGAGACCAGATCCAATTTATTATTATTTAACATGGTAGACTTTGATGTTATCTTGGGCATGGACTGGCTGTCGCGCCATTATGCTATTCTTTATTGTCACGCTAAGAGTGTGACGCTTGCTATGCTAGGCTTACCTTGATTAGAGTAGAGGGGTACCTTAGAGTACACTCCCAATATAGTTATTTCATTTCTTAAGGCTCAACGAATGGTTGAGAAGGGGTGTGATGCGTATCTAGCTTATGTGAGAGATGTCAGTATTGATACCCCTACAGTTGAGTTAGTTCCAGTAGTGAGGGACTTCCAGATGTATTCCTAGCTGATCTTCTGGGCATGCCGCTCGACAGAGATATTGATTTTGGCATTGATTTGTTTCCTAGCACTCAACCCATCTCTATTCCTCCATATCGTATGTCTCCCCCTAAGTTGAAGGAGTTGAATGAGAAGTTACAAGAGTTTCTTGATAAGGGCTTCATTCGCCCAGTGTTTCACCTTGGGGTGCTCCTGTCTTATTTGTGAAGAAGAAGGATGGTTCTATGCGTATGTGCATTGATTATCGCTAGTTAAACAAAGTCACCGTGAAGAACAGGTATCCATTACCTCGTATTAATGACTTATTTGATCAGTTACATGGTTCCATAGTGTTTTCCAAGATTGACTTGCGTTCAGGATATCATCAGTAGAAGATTCGGGAGCCAAATATCCTGAATACTGCTATTAGGACTCATTATGGTCACTGTGAGTTCCTTGTTATGTCTTTTGGGCTGACTAATGCCCCAGCAAATTTTATGCACATGAAGAAAAATGTGTTCCGGCCTTATCTTGACTCCTTCGTCATTGTGTTTATTGACGACATTCTGGTGTAGTCTCGGACTCGAGAGGATCATGAGCAGCACCTGAGGACTATGCCTCAGACTTTGCGAGAAAAGAAGTTGTATGCAAGATTTTCAAGTGTGAGTTTTGGCTAGACTCAGTGGCATTCTTGGGTCACGTAGTATCGAGTGTGGGATCAAGGTGGATCCGAAGAATGCAGAGTTGGCCTAGACCGTCATTAGCTACAGAGATCCAAACTTTTCTTGGTTTGGTGGGATATTACCGTCGTTTCGTAGAGGGATTATCATCTATTGCATCACCTATGACCAGGCTGACCTAGAAGGGTGCTCCGCTCAGGTGGACAGAGGAGTGTGAGGAGATCTTCTAGAAGCTCTAAACAACTTTGACTATAGCCCCGGTATTAGTATTGCCTACAGTTTTGGGGTCTTATACAGTATATTGATGTGTAGCGGATTGGTCTTAGCGCGGTGTTGATGTAGAATGGTAGGGTGATTGCCTATGCGTCCAGAAAATTAAAGGTGCATGAAAAGAACTATCATGTCCACGACCTTGAGTTAGCAACTATTGTTCATGCCTTGACAATTTGGCGGCACTATTTGTACGGTGTTCCGTATGAGATTTACACCGATCATCGGAGATTGCAGCATCTTTTCAAACAAAAGGATCTTAACTTGCATCAGTGGAGGTGGTTGGACCTACTTAAGGACTATGATATCATCATTCTATACCACCCGGGGAAGGCCAATGTGGTGGCCGATGCTTTGAGTCGCCGGGTAGAGTGTTTGGGGAGTTTGGCATATCTACCAGCAGCAGAGAGGTCGTTGGCGTAGGACATTCAGGCCTTAGCTAGCCAGTTTGTCAGATTGGATATTTTTTAGCCGAGCTGAGTATTGACTTGTGTGGTCTCTCGGTCTTCTCTTTATGATCGTATCAGGGAGAATCAATATGATAACCCTCATTTTCTTGTCCTTAAGGACACGGTCCAGCATGGTGATGCTAAAGAGGTCAGTATTGGGGATGATGGTGTATTGAGGATGCATGATAGGTTATGTGTGCCTAATGTAGATGGTTTGCATGAGTTGATTATCCAGGAGGCTCACAGTTCGCGGTACTCCATTCATCCGGGTGCCATGAAGATATATCAGAACTTGAGGCACCATTACTGGTGGAGGCAGATGAAGAAGAACATAGTGGAGTATGTAGCTCGGTGCCTAAATTGCCAGTAGGTGAAGTATGAGCACCAACGTCTGGGTGAGTTGCTTCAGAAATTAGAGATTTCAGAGTGGAAATGGGAGCGGATCACTATGGATTTCATTGTTGGACTCCCACGAACTCAGTGAGGTTTGATGATGTTTGGGTGATTGTGGATAGGCTGACCAAGTCAGCTCATTTCATTCCTGTGATGACTACCGGTATCTATCATCTCTGGTCGGGGTACGCAGTTTACATCACAGTTCCGGAAAGCCGTACAACATGAGTTGGGTACTCCATTGGAGCTGAGCACATTATTTCACCCTCAGATGGACGGTCAGTCCGACCGCGCTATTCAGATATTAGAGGATATGCTTCGTGCTCGTGTGATGGAGTTTGTAGGGTCGTGGGATCAGTTCTTACACTAGCAGAGTTTGCCTACAACAACAGTTATTAGTCGAGCATCTAGATGGAACCGTATGAGGCTCTGTAAGGTACGCAATGTCTATCCCCAGTGGGTTGGTTCGAGCCGGGCGAGGCTAGATTATCGGGTACTGACTTGGTTCAGGATGCCCTGGACAAGGTGAAAGTTATTTAGGATAACTACAACATTTAAGGCCTCCAGCCACCCCTGAAAAGTGTGGCCAAAGATTTCAAGAAGTGTAGTATTTGATCAAAGGCAACACTTTACGCCTTTAAGCTACGCTTTTACGGGGGTGGCCTAAAGAACCGTAACTTTTGACCTATGGCCGCGCTTATTATGCGTCGCCTTAAAAGCCACGCTTTAAAAGTGTGGCCAATGCAGTAAAAAAGCTACGCTCATATTTAATCTTATAGCCACACTTTAATTACTTAAAGCTACATGTTTGAAGTGTGTCATTTGGTTTCTTATAGACCACACTTTTAAAACGTGGCCTCTAAAGCAACAATCATCAATTATAGCGCTAAATTGACTGTCCCTATGACCACATTTTGTAAATGTGGCAATTTTGTGTATGCTTTAAAATTATTTTTAAAATATTTATATTTTCTACAATTGTGTGGTTATTAAATTTTAGTTGCCTACAATAAATTATGTATTCACATTTGTTTCAAGCATATACATTATGATCTCAAGCATTAAATAAGATAATAAGTAATAGAATAAAAATAGGTCAAATGCATATACTTGAAATAGACCTTAACAAAGAAATATAATTTGTGTAGTATTGCCCATACTAATAAAGCACTTCTTCAAGTTCGCCGGCAATAAATGCTACAAAACAATATTTGTTCATATAACTATCAAGAATAATAAACATCACAATTCTTCAAAAAGTCTTCCTCATTCACTTCAATAGATCAAATTGATTTGTAGCCACCACTTCCAGTTGCATCACCCGCATTTGCCTACACATTCCATATAAAATTAAAAATTATTAAAAAACCTACATATAATATGCAGAGAACTTTGCCTAGATAACCCACTAAGTCAACACAAAAGTGTATGTATAATAGTAGTATGTAGATCTGAAAAAGGACAAGAATCATTGAGTATCTTCATAAGCTTGAATAAACAGAGTCTCAAACTCAATCAAGAAACTAATAAGGTGTCTATAACACTGAGAAAAAGAATCAAACTGCTTACAATATACACATGAAATAGTCAGAGCTGTCAGTTTATACCACAACAAACCATTCATCAAAACTAATTGAAATGCACTAAGAAAATTTGAGAGCAATCTGGACTTCAGTTTAAGTAGGTCTAATATTACCTTCAGAACACACACACACACATACACATAGAAAGTGCGCGATCAAGAAGTTCTATGTATTGGAAAATATTATAACAATTGATGTTATGTTTCCAATCAAAAATCTTCACTATCATATTAGGCAAAGTCATCTTACCACTGCCAAATGTAGTTACTGAAAATACTTCTTTTTATCCTATTACGTGGAAGCCATATCTCACAAATTTGGCCTCTGGTAATCAGTAATGCATCCAAAATCAAGCTTAATGAAGGGCCATGTAACATCAGCTCATGACCTAAAAAGGCAGCCTATCATTGTAATGGTGTAAGTCCTCTTCATGTCTTCTGACATAAATAGTTGCAGGGGACGTCAATGCAGAGAACATTCACCTAGGGCCCCAAATATAATACGCACATGTGATGAACACGAAACAAGAATATAGAAGTAATATTTTAATTTTTTTTTCTTCTTCTTTTCTTATTTTTGGCGTATGGTTAAAAGTAATTGAGATGCCTTTTGACAGCATATGTGGTATGGCACATATTTTAATACTGTCACAGCGGGGGTGGATCTAAAATTTAAACTTGATGTATTCAACCTTTAAGATTCTTAGCACTGAAAGCATTGTAATATTAGAATAATGGGTTCAAATCTAATATTTATTTAAATTTGAGTAGGTTTTCACAAAATGTATATATACTTTGTGTCACAAAAACATGGGTTTAGGTGAACTCATAGTTAAAAGACTACATCTGCCTCTTGTGACGGCCAAGCCATTATAAATAAATTAACTCTTAGTAGCTAAGCATTGTTGAAAAGAATATTTACACAAACAATACCAACACCCTGCTCAAAATGATGTCTAGAAAGTGGAGGCACCACTCAAAATACCCCTTCAGTTAACCTCATTAATTCCTCTAACAATTTACATAGCTCTTGCATTCTTTCCTATCTCAACTTCCTTTAAGCTTCTTGAATACATCAAACATTTAATATCCACTATCCTAAGAATGAAGTAAATAGACATTCATTCCCTGCTATATTTATAACTGAAAAAAGCAGCAGACGTCAAAAACAGGAAACATAGCAGAGCATATTCAAGAAGTTCCCCAAGGATAAAACTATAATAAAGTATTTGAAAACTCAATAAACCTAAATAACCTAGATTAAGTGCTTATATGACATTTATAACATCCACATAAATAATGATAATGCAATGCAAACTTAAATTCCTCACATAAGGCATATAACAGTCTAAGAAAGATCAAAGAGAAGCAAAGGTTCTCTATTCTGTAAAAAGCACTAAAATGCAAAAAAAAAAAAAAAAAAGGTTCACTTCACTCAAATCTCAACAAAAAGAGAGGATTTTTATTTAAGAAGACACGGAGAACTATGTGGAGGAAAAGAAAAAAGCAGGATATGCCTTATGTCAGGAATTGGAAAAATAATGGATTCACTTGATATCATTGGAGAAGGCTTCCTCTTGTTCAAAATTTAAAAGTTCATCTAACTCATAAAAAAATTTCCTCTTATCCTGTGAGTTTACTTGGTATCCTAGGACATTTTAAAAAAACACTTACAAAATATAAATTCTTCGCCTTGAGGACCTCCATAAGAGTAAGCAAAATCTAAGAAAGATTGAACACCATCGACATATTCTTTGATATACCTTGGTAAATTCATCCATTGGAACATTTGAATTCCTAAAAATTAAATTTATTAGATCTTCAAATATATAATAATTTAAGCATTGACTATAAAATAAATCTGTAACGTCAAGAGTGAATTTGCAAACTAATGCATTATAAACCAATAAGACTTTCTTACCTAATTATGACACTTATGCTAAGCAAACCCAACTTTAAGTCCACCACAGATCTACCTGAGCGTAACTAATCTTCTTGGAGAAAAGGAGTAAAATAAATAGGGTCCACAGAACAACGACAACAAGTAATAAAATTATAAACCAAGTATTTCATGAAGGTAATATAATAATTTTACACACAAAAAATTAAAGGGATACCAGCAACGCTTGTAATGAACCTATAACTATAAGTTCAAACTCATGCACTGGCCTTTCTAATCCTTTTAACTATACATAATGAAACAACTTTTTGACCCTAAAAAAAATAAAAAATAAAAAATAACATGAATGTATCTTGGTAAAGGACTTATGCCCAAGGTAAGCATATCTATACAGACACAACTGTCACTATCTCGTTGTATGAAGGATCTTATGCATGAAACCAAGTTAACCAAAAAGCAATTCATCAGTTTTATAACCAACTCTATAAAATTGGACTTTCTATTTGCTTTACATTGATATTTTTCATTTTGTAAGCAATATAAGCTAAGACTACAAGGAAAAAGTAGATGAATTTCATCTATCTTTTCCAGTTCTAATTGCCTCAAGCCATGAAACCACTTGATCAATCGAGGGCCTTTTCCGCGGATCAAAGTCATAGGTTTTCTAAAATCACAAGGGATTATAAAATAATTCTGTTGGCTATTATAATCTGAACATTGTCAGGGACGGAGGTATTAGTAAAAGGTTCTCACCTAGTCCTCCTTTCCTTTTCATTTAGTATAATCACCCGTCATTGGCGACAACATTATAAATTTATAAATTGGGGTTTCATTCAATAATTGGTGGTATTTTTTACATGATATTAAAACTGATATTGTTCATTTCAAACAATAAAAAAATACATACATGATGTCACATCAAAATTAATCAGATTAATTTGTGATTTTAGGAAAACTATGAAACAGTGACATTTACAAGCTATACTTAGCACCTCCAATAGTGGTTGTACAAAATTAAGTCAAATAACCACCTAATTCAAAAGCAATTTCAAAATATTTTGAAATCACAAACTCAAGCAAATAATGCCTTGTGAAACTTTTTGGTATAATTAGGTCGAATACAAATATCAGTAAACGTATACATTGCAAAAACCGATCAAAGCTTCGACACCAAAAGTCAAACAAAAAGATAACTTATTTTTCAACTCAAAAATATAAACAAGAATAAAACTAAAAACATTGATAGAAAAAAATTAAACAAAAGAAATTACTTATTTAAGCCCAATAGTCTGAAATTGAAAAAAATTAAAAATTTTGAATACTAAATAAAGCCTATACAAAGATACGTAATATTGCAAAAAAGAATGATTTCCATCGGCCTCGCAGGAGTGGGAGGCGACACAGATGCAGGGAAGGTTGCAGAAGCGGAGTGGTTGAACGCACCTGCGGGTCCGCAGGTGCGGAAGAAGGAGAGTTAGTGAAAGTAGTAGGTGCGGCGCCTTGACCGCAGGTGCAGTCCCGTAGGAGCGTGAAATGGGTCGCAAGTGCGGAATCCCTGGGCACAGTATATAAATTCCAGCCTTCGCGAATTTCCATATATTTCACCATTATTTAGGACGGATTTGAAGCTTTTGTAGGGATTTTGAAGAGAGATTCAAGTGGAACACATTGAGGTAATGTTTTTGAACCTAATACTCAATTCTACGTTGGTATTTGACTGATTAATAATGAAATTTGTGGGATTTAATGGTAAAAATTGAGGGGTTAGGGTTTGCAAGCTTGAGACTTTGATTTAAGGATTTGAGGTGTCAATTGTTGTCGGATTTTGATGTATTTGGTACGTATGGACTCGTGAGAGTGTAAGGATTCTAGTTTTGTGACTTGTGTCGATTTCTGAGGTGTGGGCCCGGGGTCGGGTTTTTCCGAATTCGGGATTTGTGATGTAATTTGATAATTTTTATGTGGGCTTCGCTCCTTTACCACATATTAATGATATAATACTGATTGTGGTTAGGTTGGGGGCGATTTGTGGCTGAGGGTTCAAAACCCCGAATTACGTATTATGTGATTAGAATTTGGTGAAGCATATGCCAAGTGACAGGCGTGCTGGCGTGCACCGTGTGACTTGTGACCTGGTTCATCCCATGACACCATTTTTTGGTTCTCTCTTGTTGATATCTGTGTTTTTGTCTATGTGGCTGATGTGAACATGCTGGAAATCATTCTAAATACTATGTTAAGGTTTCACGCCGATACTATTGAGATTCGAGTGGTCGTCTTAAATGCGAACATGCTAGAAATCATGCTAGATATTATGTTAAGGCGTCACGCCTATGTTGTTGGGACCCGAGTGGCCGCTTATTTTTTCATTGATATTATATCCTCAATCTTTTCATTTCGTACCATATCATCCCTCAGTCTCGGTATTTGCTGATTATGCACATTTTATCATTGATTCGGGCTAGTTCATGCATTGTGAGCCCATGTGAGCGAGACTGGAGAGTGATGACTGTGTGAGGCCAAGAGTCTGTTATTGAGTGACTGATATGGATTGGGATGCATGCCGCAATGACATATATATTGGATCGGGCTGTACGCCGCAGCGATATAGCGCTTGGGCTGAAGGAGCCCCTCCGGAGTCTGTACACCCCCAGTGAGCGAAGTGATATTTGAGGGATGGATCTTCCCTGGACATGGATCTTGTCCGTAGTGATATTTGAGGGATGGATCTTCCCTAGACATGGATCTTGTCCGCAGTGATTTTTGAGGGATGGATCTTCCCTTGGCATGGATCTTGTTCAGAGTGTTTTTGCGTGGAGATGGATCTTCTCCATGAGGCTGGATGTTTCCACCGGTGCTGAGCGACTAAGGCCAGTGACGTGTGTACGTATTCTGGGATGGATATTCCCTTGGTCGTTGAGCCATATACAGTACCGAGTGGTTGTGAGGTGTATCACTATCTGGAGATGGATCTTCTCCTCATGGCTAGATCGGCTTTCCTCAGTACTGAGTGACTTTTGTCTAATGTGTTTATATTCTGGGAGGGATCCTCCCTGGGCCATGCGAGCCATATACAGTACTGAGTGGACGATTATTATTATTCTTTTTTTTTGTTTTTTTTTTTAGCAATCCACTAGGCAGAGTGCCTAGGGCTAGTTTTATTAATAATAAAAAGCAAAAAGAACCACATAGGAGTAGTACAAATAAGGGGGACAATAGCACCTATAGTGTCGCCTCTATGCCATGGCTATATAATTACTCCTCTGCGCCTCACCATGCCCTATATGGAAGCCTCATGTAGAGAATCATGGTGTAGCTTCCGGCAAAGTCTCACGAGGGCATATAATCCCATAGCCGCTTGGGTATTTTCCAAAAGGCATATGGTTTGGGCATACACTATTGGGCTAAACCTTACCTTACTAATCCTATCGAGGCATAAAATAGCCTCACCTACTAACATGCGTGTAGAAAGAAAGAACTAGCTAGAACTAGGTACTGTATGATCATCACAGAGTTTATAACATACTCTGTGATGACATTACATAAAATTATGCTAATGTGATGGTAGAATAAACATATGTAGAAATAACAATGATGCTCAGTCTTCTCTAATTTTGTGTAGTCTTCAACTTGTATTCGTTTGTCTTCCTCCTCAACCTTCTTCAAAATATCTTCAAACTTCATGATTTCTTTTTTGAACGGGTGGACTTTGTTGACATAGTTGGACCAACCTGCTTTTGTTTGGCAACTCTCATTGGGAGTCGCCTTACGTTTGCATCTTCACTCATCCTACCATCCCAACTTTTTTCTCTTTTATGTGTATTTTTTCTTTTGCCGCTATGCATAGGTGATAGATCCCCTTTTCTTGCTGCCTCTACCTGGCATTGATTTAAATTGTCTTCTTCCTCGCCCTCTTCATATGTATCTCTGCCCACAATCACTGGTTTTGGCAAGTCTTGAGGATGTTCTTGAGTTACCAAAGCATTCCCATCCTGTTTACTAACCAACGCTACCTTGTTTCGTTGTTGTGTTATACCTTGCACTTTGTCCTTACTTTTACTCACTCGACCAGAGCTTAAAGTAGTAATACTTGTAGATTTAACAGGAGTTGGACTTACCAGTGCATCCAAGAGTTGCCTCTCCTCTAGTGAAATACTTGGAGTGATTGTCACAATTTGCTGCTGCCCAGTTTTTGCTGTTACTGTTGCTGCTCGACCATCATTTACACTTTCTGTATTTTTTGTACTTAATTGTTGCTGCACTGCCTCCATACATGGACTGGTTGGATCACTTAGCTGCTGCCCAGCTCTTAACGTTATTGTCTTTCCTTCACCAGTGAGAATAGCATCTGGACCAAGCTGATTTGTA
>ML417367.1:38792-109341 GCA_005239525.1 Nicotiana knightiana | reverse complement strand
CTGCGCGATATTGATTTAAAATATCATCTTCCTCACCTTCTTCATATGTATCTCTGGCTACTTTCACTGGAGGTGGCATATGTTGATCCAAATCTTGTGTCGTCAAAGTATTTCCCTCTTGTAAATTAGCCACAATTGCCTTATTTTGCTGTTTTGCTTTGTCTTGCCCTTTATTCTTGTTTTTGTTCACACGACCTGTGCTACAAGATGTTAGATTAAGCAGATTTGTATCTTTGGAACTTATCATCGCATCCAGTAACTTTCTTTCCTCCAAGCTAATAACTGGAACAATTGAGTTCTGCTTTTGCTGCCCCTTTCCTTGTGATTGCTCGACTAATTTTTGATTGCTTTTAATAACTCACTGTTGTTCTGGATTTATTGTTGCTTCCTGTCGATCATTTAATTGTTGATGCTGCCCAGTTTGCCTTGTAATTGCCACTACCATCGAGCTAGCTTCAGTTATATTTGCTTCTATGTCTTGATCATCCCCTCTAAAACCAATTGGAATCTGTTGACGCCCAGGCTGTTTTGTAGCTGTTGGACTGCTCAACAAAATCTGTTGTTGCCCATGATGTTGTGCTACTGGAAATTCAATCACAGCTGAACTAGTTGTATTATGTTGCTTCCTAGACTTGGGAATAAAATCAGGAGCTTTAGCATTAAGCTTGCTGCCTGATCCTAACTTGGAAGTACTTCCAATTTTTGGAAAATATGGTGTACTTACTGATAACATCTCCTCGTCACCACTACACCTCTCACCTTCATCTGTAGAATCATCCGCAAAATCAACATGCCAGTCTTCATCATCATCATATTCAGGTTGGTCAGCCCATAGCTTAGATTTAATTGCCATTGCCCTCACATTTGCTTTAATAACCTCATTGTTGTTNATTTGTTCAAAGTCACAATTGGTTGTTTAACCATATTAGTGTGTGTTACCATATTGGTGTGCGTTGCCATTGCTGCCTGGGCCTCTTTAATAATCTGTTCCATACGTGGGCTGGAGAATTGCAAGGTTGGAGTTGACGAGCTATGTGCGAGTTGTCCTGTATCTCCACGCATCAGTTCCAACTTCGTACCAAGCTGAAACGATTGCCTCAAATTTCCATCATGCTCCTTGACAAATTCTGTTGCTCCCAGAATTTTTGTAACAGCTGCTGTAGAAAGATTTGCCCCAGCTGAAACGATTGCAGCAGCAGACTTTTCTGCTGTGACTGAAGCAGACTTATCAGCTGCATCGACCAAATTTTGCTGCTCTAAACCAGCTGCACTCTTAACACCTTTGCGCACCCTACTTCCATCACCAGCAACTGCTTGTGTCTCATCAGCCATCTGTTGCTCCTCATTGACATGCTCACCCTCATTCACCAAAGCATCAAAAGAGTTTGAAACTCCAATAGCCTTTGATGGTAGAATCAGATTTTGAAGACTTGGAGTTTGCTTCTTGCTAGGTGATTTATTCACCCCTTTCCAGTGATTTTTAACAACTCCAGCAGCCTGTTTTTTCCCCTCTAACACATGAGAAACATTACTCACAAGTACTGCAGTTCCAGTAGCTAATTGCTAACCAGTGGCATTCGAGACACATACATCATTCTCCAGTTGCATTCCATACCCTTTAACTGTTTCATACCCAGCTTCAGCAATTTTTTGCCCAGCCTTATGGACACCAGTAGATGCAGGGCATGTAGCAGCCTCCAGATCTTTAGCAACATCATTACGAGCTGCTGCAACTGGAGCTATCACAGCACCATCAACATCTGCTATATGTTGCGAATTAGAAGTATATATTTGTTGATCAGTTGTGTCATTTTTAGAAATCACATGTTCCACTCGATTCTCAACAACTCCTTCATCCACATTCCCAGCATTAACAACCTGGTCAGACCCCTTCATCATCACTGTTTCACTAACCAAATTAAGTGCACTGGAGACTCTAGCTAGAGATCGATCAACTGGAATATCGGCACGATTTGATGCATTAGTTTTTTGTTGCCACTTAGCATTTAAATAGTCCCTAGCATCCCCTTGTAATTTTTCTACCTTGTCCATATCCTCAGCTAAAGCCAAAACTTCAGTAGGCAGAACACGTTCCTTATTGACAGTGCTATCGATCAAATTTTCCTCTTGTTGCATATCATCATTCGCCCTATTCCTTTTAATCAATGAACGACAATCTTCACCAGCATGTCCTTGTCGTTTGCACACATTACAATATGATGGCAGATTATCAAATACAAACTCCTGTATATGCTCAAAAACCTTACCAGATTTGTCGTCGATAAATTCTAACTTCATATTTTTGGGATGTTTGTCAAAGAGATCCAGAACTACCGTAACTCTAGCTGTACTAGGTCTTGTACTAGATTGTGTGGCCTTGTCTATTGCAATAGGTTTTCCCACAGCTGATGCGATTGACAGTAAAGGTTTCTTGGCAAACAGGTTCATCGGCAAATCTGGAAACGATACCCATGCCACTTTTTTTGACGTCTCAACCTTAGGATTGTAATCTTGAGTCCATGGGAATGTGCGATATTGATGTTGTTGTCCTTTGTACTGTAAATAACCAACCTGCTTCGAAAGAATTGTTACAAAATCGTCATAAACATCACAACGAATCAACAATTGTCGAAACGCGAGCAAGCCGATCAAACAGCGACCTTCAATCCCAAACTGTGTTGGAATTAAATTTCGAAGTTCCGGCAAATCTTGCGCACCATATGAGAGCTTCATCACTACAGCTTGGTGAAGACCTTCTTCAACTGCATATTCCTCCAGTTCCTTAAACGAAAATTGCATCATAAGCTGTCCATGAACATGCTGGACAGGTTTAAGGATTGTTTTTGCTACTGGTTGTGATTTTGACGTGAGTAATGAAGCATATGTATTCGTTTTAGGGATGGGATCCATCTCTCCCACAGCTTGAAGCTGGGGAGAGGCCGGCACGTCCATGGAAGCCCTTAGTTCTCCATGTCGCCCAGGAAGAGAGGAGAGAGGAGAGAGCGTTTAATAATTAGGGTTTAGGGTTTTTTGTGGACGATTATTTGAGACTGGGAGCACAGAGTGCATTTTATACTATTGTTGCATTGGCATGTAAAATACGTCAAAGTGTATATGTTAACATGTTCGGAACTGTGTTTATCTTATCACTTGAACTTTCTAGATAACTGAAAGCATGTCTAAATTTATGTACATTTATCCTGTCATAAACATGTAGGTTTAGTCCGTCACTACCTCTCAGTCCACAGGTTGGGCTTGTTACTTACTGAGTTGGTGTACTCACGTTACCCCATGCACCCTGTGTGCAGATTCAGGTGCCATGACTGAGTGAGAGTTGGTTTACTCTCTGGAAGCACTTAATAGATTGCAAGGTAGTTCATGACGTCCGCAACCTTGTCTCTCTCCTTCCTATTAGTCATTTGTTTATGCTCAGACTTGTTTGTAGTAAGGGAAAAATACCAGATTTTGTATTTATTTTTTTAGTTGGTCATGACTGATGACTCCGGGTTCTGGGGTTATATTTAAATGTTTCACCTAATTTTATTTGCTTTGAAATGTAAAATGGAAGATTTATAAAATATTGGTTAATATTGAGTCAGACGAAAGGTTTCTTATGTCATGCATAGTGGATCGGCTAGCCTAGTGGCCGGGTTGGTTTTCGGGTCATGACAAGTTGGTATCAAACACCTAGGTTGCATAGGACTCATCAGTCATGAGCAGGTTTAGTAGAGTCTTGCGGATCAGTACAGAGACGTCTGTACTTATCTTCGAGAGGTTGTAGAACCCTTAGGAAAATCTCACATTCTTGAATTCTTGCCGTGTGAATCTGTCGATTCTGGTAACTGAATTTCGGTTGTTTCATTCTCTCACATATGGTGAGGACACGTACCACCGATCAAGATGGACAGCAACCAGTTGGGCCCGTGAGAGGCCGAGGCCACAGTCGAGGCTGTGGTAGAGGGAGAGGTGTAGCCTGCGCAGCGGCCGGGGAAATACCTATGGACCCTCCAGTTATCCCAGATCAGGTCCTAGTTGCAGATATTCTAGTGGGACCACCTCAGGCACCAGATGTGCCTATTGTTATTCCAGGTCTTCAAGAGACCTTGGCCCAGATTTTGACCGCCTGCACCAGTCTTGCTCAGCCGATCGATGTTTCTACATCAGCAACTACTTCACAGGCCGGGGGAGGCACCCAGACCCCTGCCGCCCATACACCTGAGTAGGTTGTTCAGGGACTTCAGACACCGGGGGCAGCCCCAACCGAGCCGGTTGCACCTTTTCAGATTTTTGTGACTCCCGTCATGCTAGATGACGAGCAGCGCAGGATAGATAGGTTTGGTAGACTTCGGCCTCCGAGTTTCAGTGGTACTACGGCAAGGATGCCCAGGGTTTCTTAGACAAGAGTCAGAGGATGCTTTGTACATCAAGGATATTGGAGACCAGTGGGGTCTCGTTCATTACCTTCCTGTTTTCAGGAGATGCCTTTACTTGGTGGAAGGCTTATGAGAGGCGCAGATCGGTTGGTGTAGCGCCCCTTACTTGGCAGCAATTTTCCATTCTCCTTTTGGAGAAGTATGTTCCACAGTTCCAAAGAGAGGAGCTGCGTAGACAGTTTGTGCAGTTGCGTCAGGATGAGTTGACAATGTCGTAGTATGAGATGAAATTTTCTGAGCTTGCTCGACATGCTATTCGGTTGGTCCCTACAGAGAGAGATAGGATCAGGAGATTCGTGGATGGTCTCACATATCAGCTTCGTATTCTTATGACCAGAGAGATGGTGTCGGGTGCTACTTTTGACGAGGTTGTTGATATCGCTCGAGAGATTGAGTCAATTCGTCGCCAGGAGCGAGATGAGAGGGAGGCCAAGAGGCCTCGAGGATCTGGTAGTTTTGGTGGTCCTTCGGGAGGACAGTTTCAGCACGGCAGAGGTCGTCCATTCAGGCAGGATCAGCCAGGTCACTCAAGTTATCATGGTGGATCAGCTGGTCGTGACCCTCACAGCTCACATCAGGGGCACCCATCATTCAGTTCTCTGCCAGCTCAGAGTTCATCTTGTGCACCATCGGTTCAGGGTTCATCTATGCCGGATTCTTCTAGTGGTTATCCGGGTGCTAGGGGTTCCCTTCAGTCCCCAGTGCCATTCTCCGAGAGGGGTTGCTTCGAGTATGGAGATGTGGGCCATATCAAGAGGGTTTGTCCTCATCTTACGAGAGGTAATTATGAGCAGAGGAGCTAGCCCGTGGCTTCAGTCCTAGTTGCTGTACTGCCCGCCCAGGAAGCTAGGGGTCGGTGTAGAGGGGCAGGTCGATCCGGTAGTGATCAAGCCCGATTTTATGCACTTTCAGCCAGATTAGATACTATGTCTTCAGATGTCGTGATCCCAAGTATTGTTTTAGTCTGTCATGAGATGTTTCAGTCTTTATTTGATTCTGGTCCTTCATATTCATATGTTCATCATATTTTGCCCATTCTCTGGATATGCCCCTTGAGTCTTTTGTTACATCTGTTCATGTGTTCGCCCTTGTGGGTGATGTTGTTATTATGGACCATGTGTGTCGATCATGTGTGGTGCCTATTGGGGGTCTGGAGACCCGGGTGGATGTGTCATTGCTCAGTATGGTCGGTTTCAATGTGGTTTAATCAGGTAGATGATGGTGCTTTTAGGTGTGACTTGATGAAGGTGTAAGTTTCAGATGATGCTCTATGTCTTGAGTTAAGGGTACCTCATTGGTGGGGCGGCACTCTCCTTATAATTTGGCTGCGAGTATTCAAACCTGGCCTTGTAACACCTACAGATTGTAGGGGTATTTCCCCGTGGTGGGATTGTGCATTGGAAGTATTAGACGTTCAGGCGACGAGATTGAGATCGGATATGGCGATTTGTGTGCACTGAGGGTTTTGAGTCTGGGAACTCGTAAGAGTAGATGATTTCATAGTTGAGGGCTATAGAGACATAGCCAAGGTTAGCCAGGGGTTACTAGGTGATGTTATTCAGTCATATTGGACCTTCGGAGGGCCATTCGTCTATGGTGTATGACCGGATTGATTTGGGGTTCCGTAGTAAGCCCTGTGGGGATATGTATTTTGCACCAGGTCGGGTTGATTGGCTCCGTAGTACAATTGCAAGGGGTTTCAGTTAGTGGTTAGTAGGCTTATCTATGCTCTGGGATGATATAGGAGTTACCCGTCCCTACTTCGGGGAGCGGCAATTCGTTGGTTTTAGGCACGCATGATGCGGTTCTTTTGTGGTCTCATAGCGGAGTTTCAGTAAGGTCAAGTAGATGGGTATCATAGGATTTAGACGTATTGGTTGTGTTCTTTCAGATTCGTGGGGCATGGTAGCGTCCGATTGTCCCGTGGTTATGGTAATGCACTTTGAGTACTTGATATCGGGTTTCGCGTGGTTGTGATTTTAGAGCCCGGCAAAGCGTGGTATATTATATAGACCAACGCTGGGATGGGGTCGCGCATTGCGGTGAAGTGATGATTAGATATGAGCCTTGAGTGTTGGACTCATGTGTTTTGTTTCTACGGTGTGTGAAGAGTAGTCAGCATTTCGTTGTGGTGATACCCGTTGGTCTGGCGAGGCAGTTCTTTCGCTTGAGTAAATTTTTATGTTTGAGTTATGTGGGATATCATGTGATTTTGTCTTGACTTATGGTTATAGATGGATACCGTTTCTTTAAATTTATGCAGGGTGTGGATGCATGATTTTGACCTTATAGAAACGTTCGGATATGGAATTGGATTCTAAGACTTATGGGGTAGGTTGAATGGAGAAATTTCAGATGTGTTGTGTTATTAGGTCTATGCGGGATAGGGTGACGTGTGGTCACCCTCGAGTGTGTGTGTGGTAAGGTTATTTGGTGATTTGAAGGCTTTTGGAATAACTCTTGGCACGTTCGAGGATGAGCGTTTGTTTAAGAGGGGGAGAATGTAACGATCGGGCTGGCCGTTCCGAGACTTTAGACCCGTTTTCCCCCATTCCTGCTTCATGTTGCGTTTTTAGCTCATTTATGTTATGTTTGATTGGTTGGCTTAGGTTCGAAGTGATTGTAGAGAGAAAGGAGATACTTAGTCCCTTAAGTTTGGAAATTTAGTTGAAAAGTCAACCGAAAGTTGACTGATAGGTATATTATCTCGAAATGTGGTTTTATGGTTTGGATGGCTTCGTTAAGTGATTTGGAACTTAGGAGTGTATTCTGAATGGTATTCGGAAGTCCATGGTAAAATTAGGCTCGAACTGGCAAATTTGGATTTTTGACGATTCCCGGTCCGTAGTGGAAAATTAGCTATCGGGGTCGGAATGGAGTTCTGGAAGTTGGGATAGGTTTGTACTGTCATGTGAGATGTGTGTGCAGAATTTTAGGTTATTCGGACGTGGTTTGAGTGGTTTCGGCATCGTTGGAAAATTTCGGAAGTTTAGAAGTCCTTAGGCTTGAATTATGGATCTATTTGGTGTTCTGACGTTGTTTTGGGGGTTCCGAGGGTTCCAATAAGTTTGAATAATCATATGCGACTTTTGGGTATAATTAGTTGAGGTCCCAAGGGCCTCGAGATTGATTTCAGATGGTTATCGGAGGTTTGGACTTGGAAAATGCAGCACACCTGCTGCTGGTGCCAGTTTATTGGTGTGTCCGCACCTGCGGATTGGGGACCGCAGGTGCGATGGTCGAAGAAGCGGGAGGCGACGAAGATGCGGAGAATGTCACAGAACCGGAGTGGTTGACCTCACCTGCAAGCCCGCTAGGGCCAGGCCTGGGGCGCAGGTGCGGAAGCAGGAGATTAGTGAAAATCACAGGTGCGGCGCCTTGACCACATATGCGGTCCCGCAGGCGTGTGAAATGGGCCGCAGGTGCAGAATCCCTGTGCAGAGTATAGAAATTCCAGCCTTCTCGAATTTTCATATATTTCACCATTTTTTAGGACACGTTTGAAGCTTTTTGAGGGATTTTGAAGAGGGATTCAAGGTGAACACATTGAGGTATAGTTTTTGAACCTAATACTCGATTCTATGTTGGTATTTGACTGATTAATCATGAAATTTGTGGGATTTACTGGTGTAGATTGAGGGATTAGGGCTTGGAAGCTCGACACTTTGAATTAAGAATTTGAGGGGTCAATTGTTGTCGAATTTTTATGTTTTTGGTATGTATGGACTCGTGAGAGTGTAAGGATTTTAGTTTTGTGACTTGTGTTGAGTTCCGAGGCGTGGGCCCAGGGGCCAGGTTTGGCCGAATTCGAGATTCTTTATGTAATTTGATAATTTTTATATGGGCTTCACTCCTTTAACACATATTAATTATATAATACTGATTGTAGTTAGGATTGGGGCGATTTGTGGCTGAGTCGAGTGGCAAGGGCATTTCAGAGTAGAGTTTTCGCTTGATTGAGGTATGTAACGCTTCCAAACTTAGTTCTGAGGGTTAGAAACCCCAAATTACGTGTTATGTGATTAGAATTTGGTGACGCACATTCCAAGTGACGGGCGTGCGGGCGTGCACAGGTTTAGTCCTGAAAGCATGTCTAAATTTCTGTACATTTATCCTGTCATAAACATGGAGGTTTAGTCTGTCACTATCCCCTGCACTCTGTGTGCAGATTCAGGTGCCAGGATTTAGTGAGAGCTGGTTTACTCTGTGGGAGCACTTCGGAGATTGCAAGGTAGCTGCGCGGCGTCCGCGGCCTTGTCTCTCTCCTTCCTATAACTCATTAACAAATCCAGATTTTGTATTTCTTTTTTTAGTTGGTCATGACTGATAACCCCGGGTTTAGGGTCTATATTTAAATGTTTCACCTAACTTTATTTGCTTTGAAATGCTAAAATGGAAGATTTATAAAATACTGGTTAATATTGAATCAGACGAAAGGTTTCTTATGTTATGCATAGTGGATCGGCTAGCCTACTATAACGATAGGCGCCATCACGGCCGAATTGGTTTTCGGGTCGCGATAGAATAGTGTCACACCAAATTTTGTGTGACATTATTCATCAGCACCAAATTTGATTTGTTATTATTTTATTCATCTTTTTATTTTTTGGACTTTTAATTTATCATATATTGTGTATATAATTAATTTTTATATTAAGATGTTTATGATTTTAATTTTATATCCTATTTTTTGATATATTAATTTTCTATATATTATAGTTATATAAAATTATAAGCTAATTTTATTATTATTATAGTTGTATAAAAAGAAATATAACCATTATTTAAAAATTAAAAATGCAAATGTAAGATATCTATGTTGCTAAAATTGAAAAGTAAAAACTAAAATTTAAAAAAGAAAATTAACAATACATAAAATAGAAATACATTAAAATTAAAAGTTCATCAAAGGAGGATACATTAAAATTGAAATTACAGTAAAAAACATAAAACATAAGTTTAATAATCCGGTATGTCATTTCCAGGTGCACCAAAATTACTAAAAAACTGAGAGAACGGTTTAAAATTGTTGACTTCTTTTATCAATTATTCGTTTTTGTTCTTGTCGAAAAAATTCACGAAGATTTGGATAGTCAATGGAATTCAACTTCGTTAATAAAATTTTATTTTTTTCTTTGAATTCTTTTTGTGTCGAAGCTTCATTTCTTGAGTTACTTGACTTTTCCATCGCCTCAACAAGCCGACTATTTTCCGATTGGATCATTTTCACGTAATCTTCATCAATTTTTCTCTTCAATTTTGCTTTCTTTACCGCAATAGGTCATTGTGATGATGTGGCCTCACCTGCAACATCCTCATTTAAATTTAGTGAAAACGATGACAAGTTAGGAGACGATACCAACGGTGAATCAGGAGTAGGAGCCTCAGACTCCTATAATACATAAGTAGAGCCATGCTTTCTTGATTTTGTTCTTCCAAAATCAACATTGCTAAACTTCTCAAAATCTTTCATTATATCCCACACATGATCAAATTTAAAGTCTTTTTAAAAGTTCGGGTCTTGCATAAGTAAAGTTTTTGCTTGTGCAATCTGTAGTATTTAAGTAAAAGTAAGATAAACAATAATCAAATATATATAAATATAGTATAATCAAGTAACTAAAAAATACTTGCGATATCTTTTTTGGAAGCACCACTTGGATGTATATTTTCGACTTGACGAATACATCCGTGTAATTTTCTGAGAACCTTCACAATTGTTTGAAGTCAACATTGCACCGATCTTTGGTTACGCTCCACCCAATTCTCTTCCTTTCCACGATTGTAACCTGCGATGACTCGATTCCAAAAATTATCTTTAGATTGGTAGATTCCCATTACAGGATCTTGAGAAACATATAGGCAGTTTAGATTGCATGCATTGGGGATGGAAAATTTGTCGAACAGCATGGGCTGGACAATATGCAGGTCGTAGTGAATCCCCAACAATTATTCTTGAAGTTGTAGTTTATTACGACCTTTGGATATGGCATGAATATTTTGGTATGCCCGGCACCAACAATGACATTAATATTTTAGAACCCACACATTTATTCTCCAATCTCGCTAATGGTATTGCTCCTCCAGCCTGTTATGTTATTCAAGGAAAAGAATATGGCATGGGTTATTATTTAGCTGACGGTATATATCAAAAATGGTCTAGTATTGTGCAAACTATTCGGGAGCCACGTTCAGAAAAGAAGAAATATTTTGCAACGAAAAAAGAATCATATGAAAAAGATGTTGAACGTGCATTCAGAGTTTGCAATCTTGCTTTGCAATTGTTGCAGGTCCATCACGTTTTTTGAGAAAAGAGGTGCTACGTGATATAATGACCACATGTATTATACTGCACAACATGATAATTGAGGATGAGTGTGATCTTAATGCACAAATTCAAGATGTACGTGAATGTCCAGCTCCTACGGTAGATACAACAGTAGATGAAGATCAGTGATTTGAACAATTTTTAGCTTGACACCTGAAAACTAAGGATAAAGATGTGCATTTCGCACTTTGTAATGCATTGATCGAGCATTTATGGAAAAATAGAGGCGAAAGTTGAATATTTATGTGGTACTTAAATTAAATTTGACTATGATGTAATATTAATTTACTTATCTTTTATCAATGATTTCACTTTTAGTTTATTTATCCTTTAAAATAATTTTGTAATAAATGATTATATAAGTGGTGAATGTGAATTATATGTGATGAATATGGAAAAAAGAAAAAAGATAGAATTTGTTTGAAGGAAATAAAAAATAAATTTAAATAGAAGATAATAATATAATATATAAGAGAGAGAAGAATATAAAAAGAAATATTCTTTTTTGGTGTAAAAAATAGTGTTATGGTTAGAGTAAATTTAGTATTACAGCATTTTAGTGTGAAATTTGGTGTTAGGGTTGGAGATGGTCTAAAACTTACCTCATTTGGATTTTGGGGTTCATTTCCAAATTGAGGCATATTTATGCATTCATTGTCAAGAAAATGACGCATAAGGGTTGTAGCATTGGGTAGATTTGGTCACAAAATCGATAAGCTATTAGAGTTACTTCATATCCAAATGGAGACATACTTTCACTTTGAATGTTTCAAAATAATGAACTTCTTTTAGTTTTTTCTTGAGAATATAATTAAATGTAAATCTTATTAAACGATATATCAGAGAATAAAACTGAAAAGGTAAGAAATCAATAGGAGATCGTGAGGTTGAATAACTATGCGTTACAGAGAATGAAGCATAAAAATGTTGATAATACGAATACTGAGAGTGAAAAAGATGTGTCACGACACGAATTTCCCACCATCGGGACTGTGATGGCGCCTAACGTTGAACCCTCTAGGCAAGCCAACGTGAATATATAATTTACCTTATTCCTTTATCATTATCTAATAATATGTGAAATACAACACTTAACATAAATAAAACTACAAAATGAAGCAAGTTATATAAACTCAATTTAATGCTTTTACGAAATTTCACAAAAGAAAACCAATCCTAGAATTTTGGAGTCACGAACTCACGGACCATCTATGAATAATACATATAAAGGTCTGAATGAAATAAGTACATATGTTTCTGAAATAACTAGAGCAGAATACAAAAGAAGTAGGAAGAGACGCCAAGGTCTGCGGATGGCTGCAGGACTACCTCGGGGTCTTCACTGGACTGAAGGCAACAACCTCGATCTATGGTCCGTAGGGTACTACACCGGGATCTGCACGAAAGTACAGAGTGTAGCATCAGTACAACCGACCCCATGTACTGAGTAAGTGCCGAGCCTAACCTCGATGAAGTAGTGACGAGACTAGGACACGACAACCAAAGTCAACCTGTGCAGTTTAATAGTATATGGAGAAAAATAATACAACATTAAATAAACAGTTAAACACAAGGGAAAAGGGGCACATGCTGAGGGAGGACATATCAAATAATGGAAATAACGAGGTAAGGCACAATTTAGATATCAATTTAAGCAACGGAATAGTAATACGTAAACAAGTGCACGGCATCACACTTCGTGATTTCACTCTCGTCCTCACCGTCATAATAAATATATTCGGCACAGAATCATCCTTCGTGCTTTTACCTCACAATATCATGGCACGACATTATCCTTCGTGCATTATCTCTCATATCGTGGCACGAAATCACCCTTCGTGCTTTTAAAATCACAATGTCTACACGACATCACCCTTCGTGATTTTACACTCATCCTCACCCAAACACATCAAATTACAACAATTCAACAAGGAAAAATAACGAAGTAAACAGAAATAGAACCATAACGTCCCGGCAAGGGAGCCAGTAGTGAAATTAATACCATCCCGGTAAGGGAACAAAACGTCTATATCCAATCTCACTTAGTACATAACTTCATGTAAAAATATTCAACTGAAACTAATACTCAACACTATTCAACATCAAGTAATTTCCACCAGCATGGATAACTATAAAGTGAAACTCAAATATTACTTACAAAAAATCATATATATCACAATATTCGACTCACGGGCATGCTTGACACCAACGTATAGGTACTCGTCACCTCAACGTTGAACATGATACTACATATAGCAAATAGCACACAACACCTCTTCCCTCGAGCTATAGTTAAGCCAAACACTTACCTCAAATTCCAAGACCAAACTCAAGCCTCGATTACCGCTTTACCTTTTGAATTTGACACCAATTCACTTGTAGACATATTCAACTCAATAACATCAATAAATGTCAAACAATTCCATCACAATGCTTAATTATGGGTTTTACATCATTCTTCCCAAAAGGTCAAAAACCTACCCCGGGCCCGCTTGGTCAAAACACGAGTGTAAATACCCGGTCGGTCATTTTAAGAATTAGCGCCCTGATCCCCTTTTAACTGCTTCTCCCATGTCTATTTATGTTATTCGAACTTGTCGGAGCTTTGAGTGATGAAATTCCAGGTGATTATGGACACATAGTCCATAAATGTAGAATTTAGCGTTAGAAATCTGACCGTAGCTAGAGCTGTGTGAAGACAGATCCGGAATGGAATTTCATCAACTCCGTTGGGTGATTCGGGGTTAGGAGTGTGTTCAGAATTTGTTTCCGAGGTCGGTTGTGGATTTATGCTTGAATTGGCGAAAGTAAGAATTTTGGCGATTTCGGCCGATAGGTAAAATTTTGATATCAGACTCGGAATGGAATTATGAAAGTGACAGCAGGTCCGTAATATCATTTATGACCTGTGTGAGAAATTTGAGGCCATTCGGATAAGTTTAGACGTGTTTCGGCATTGGATGTGAATTCTAGAAATTCCCTAAGTTCTTAGGCTTGAATATATGCGTAATTGATGATTTTGATGTTATGAGATGTGCTTTTAACGCTCGACCAAGTTTGAACAAGGTATTAGGGCCAGTTGGTAGGTTTGGTTGAGGTCCCGGGGGCCTCGGGGTTATTTCGGATGCCCAACGGGTGAGTTTGAGAATTTGAGAGCAGCTGAACCATTCTGGTTCTGGTGTCTCGCACCTGCGATGGTATTTCCACAGGTGCGAAGGGAATGCCGCAGGTGCGACCCCAGGTCTCTTAATGAAATTCCGCACCTGCAATTGGGCTTCCGCCGGTGCGAAAGGGGTGTCGCAGGTGCGACCTCAGGCAATTAAATGAATTTCCGCACCTGCGATTGGGTTTCCACTGGTGCGGCACCGCAGGTGCGATCCTAGTGTCGCATGTGCGATTCATCCGGGCTGGTTATACCAAAAATTTGAGGGTTTGAATTTCAAAATTCCAAAATCGATTGTGAGCTCGGAACTTGGCGATTTTCAGTGGGATTCGAATAGGAGAATCATAGGTAACGTTTTCTAACCTTAATCCATTTGTATATCAATAATATCTATAAATTTCCTCAATCTAATCAATGAAATTGGATGAAAAACCATGAGATTTGGAGGAATTTTCCCCAAGTAGAAATCCGAGGATTTAGGGAGATTTAGACATCGGATTTTGTTGATTCTTGTTTGAGTGGGCTCATGAGCGAATGGGTGTTCGGGAAATATAAATTTTACCCGATTCCGAGACGTGGGACCAGGGGACGTTTTGGGCGAATTTCCTAATTTCGCGTTTTAGCTTATAAATAATTAGCTATTTTG
The DNA here is from genome assembly GCA_005239525.1 of Nicotiana knightiana. NCBI lineage: Eukaryota > Viridiplantae > Streptophyta > Magnoliopsida > Solanales > Solanaceae > Nicotiana > Nicotiana knightiana. The sequence continues at coordinate 94,771 of ML417367.1, read as the reverse complement.
TTCCCTTGAAGTGATATTTACACCATGCAATCGATTTGAATAGGTTTGGGCAACCCGGAGTCAGATACTCGTGGCAAGAGTGCGATATTGAGTTGATTAGCGCAGTCAAGGTAAGTGGCTTGCCTAATTCTATGTTGGGGACTTCCCCTTGGGCATTTTTATACTGATGTTGTTACGTGGATGCAGTGTAAGTGAGGTGACGAGTGCGTACACGGGTCATTGTTGCTAAAATCAAATTTTTACTTCCATGAAATCGCCCATTTCATTCATATATGACTGTTTCCTATCTTAATTGAGTAGATAGCTTAAGAGTAAGCATGCCTACCTCTTCTTACTTGATTTTCCCCTTATTTGCTACTAGTCACATCATGCTTAGCTAGATTTACTCTATTCTTGCTTGTTGTTTTCCTGGACTGTTTAATTAAGCCATAATTGACATATTTCTGCTTTACATATTTAAATTGGGACTACGGACCGAGATCCGAGAGCTTTCCCCCTGTATTGCATTTCATATTTAAATTGGGACTACAGACCGAGATCCAAAGCTTTCCCCCTGTACTGAAATGCATACTTAAATTTGGACTACGGATGGAGATCCGGGAGATTTCCCCTTGTACTGCATAGCATATATAAATTCGGACTACGGACTAAAATCCGGGAGCTTTCCCTGTGTACTGCATTGCACATTTACTGTTGAGTTATATGTTGTGCTGAGCCGAGGGCTCTCGTTCTGTTATTAAATCTTCCCGTTTTCATCAATCATGTTTATCATTGCTTAGCTATATTTCACTGTTTTAAATTGTATACTGACTTGTTTTAAAAACTCAGTAGGGACTCAACCTGACCTCGCCACTACTGGACTGGGGTTAGGCTTGGCTCTTACGAAGTACCGAATGTACCCATGCCCTTTCCTGCGCATGTTTTCCCCATGTGCAGATCCAGGTACCAGCACCCAATATCTTTGCTAGGAGTCATTCTAGCAGCAGCCAGGAGGCCGTGAGGTAATTCTGCCGCGTCCGTAGAATCCCACGAGTCCCCTTCTACTCTAGTATAGGCATAGAAGACTTATGTATTCTTCCACTATTTCATTGTATAGAGCTACATTTAGTATAGAGCTTGTGACTATGGTGAAATTCCGGGTTTTTTGGAACTGAAAGTGTATATGCCGAGCACCTACATTATATCTACTTCAGTTATTTTCTGTCTTTATTTTATTGATTCTGCATTTTCAGCAAATTTTAGGCTTAGTCATAGAGACTAGGTGCCGTCACGATACCTTTCGGAGGGTAAAATGGGCGTGACAACGAGGTTCAGACCAAAACCCGATCACCCATTCACCCACGAGCCCGAATATGTAATTTGTTTCGCAATCCGACCCCAAACCGAGGTCTAAATTCCAATTATTCAAAAAGCCTAACTCTACCCAAATCCCCAATTTTCTACCATTAAAACCCTAGAATTCTAAAAGTTCATGAAAATCATTAGGAAATTGAAGGAAACTTGTTAGTGGTCACTTACCTATGATTTGGGAAGAAACTCTCTTGAGAAAATCGCCATTGGTCTCCTATTTTGGTGAAGAAGTGAATGAAATCGGATGAAGCTCTAACTTAAACACACTGCCCGACCCTCGCACCTTCGGTGCCTGGGTCGAGCGCAAGTGCGGAAAAACGGTCACACCTGTGGAAATGGGCAAGGCCACTGGGGGTCGCACCAACTGTCACGACCCGAAATCCCACCTTCAGGCCGTGATGGCGCCTAACGTTTCACCCGCTAGGAAAGACAACGTGTTACCTGAATTGATTTATTAACAAGTGAAAATAACAAACACTGAGTAGATAATTGAAATAAAGTGCGGAAGCATTAACATAATTGTAAATAACAATAGCTAATAATGAAGAAAAATCTTTAAGTACAACCCAGAAGTGGAGTCACAACCTCAGAAACCAGTCTAAGATTGACTAAAAACAACAGTTTGAAAATAAAGTGATGTAAATGTCTGGAAAACACATAAATGACAGAATGAAAGATAGACAGGGACGCCGAGATCCATGAACGCCATGCGGAACTACCTCGGTGTTGTCTGGAATGGACTGAAGGACACTCCCACTAGCGATGCCCACTAGGCCCGGCTGCGTAATCTGCACAACATAAAGAAGTTCAAGTGTAGCAATAGTACAACCGATCCCATGTACTGAGTAAGTGCCGAGCCTAACCTCGGCGAAGTAGTGACGAGGCTAGGACACGACAACAAATTGTACCTGTGCAGTTTATTGGTATAGCAGAAAAATAAACAAGAATACAGTTACGGGGAAGAATATGCTGGGGATAAGAGATAGCAAATACTGAAATGACGGAAACAAAATAACAGTCTAAAATATCCAAAAATAATAATGGGGATTGACAACATGAATTAAACAGTGAAAAGAAACGGCACGTCATGTCCCCTCGTGCATAACAATAATAAATATGGCACGGAATGTCCCCTCGTGCATAAATAATAATCAATCAGCACGGAATGTCCCCTCGCGCATAAATAATAATCAATCAGCACGGAATGTCCCCTCGCGCATAAATAATAATCAATCCGCATGGAATGTCCCCTCGTGCATAAATAATAATCAATCGGCACAGAATGTTCCTTCCTGCATAAATATAATCAATCGACACGGAATGTTCCTTCGTGCATAAATAATAATCATCGACACAGAATGTTCCTTCGTGCATAAATAATAATCATCGGCACAGAATGTTTCCTCGTGCATAAATAATAATCACTCGATACAGAATGTTCCCCCATGCATGATGAGTGTAAAAGCAACAATTGATAGGAATGTTTAACAATACAATATTTCAAATATTCAGAAATAATCAACCAAATTCTACTGTTCCGGCAAGGGACTCAGCTATAACCAATCTCACTCAGAGGTATAATGTCAACAGTAAAAATCCTCGACCGACCACATAGTCAATAACTTTCTACGTCATGAAGTGACCTCAAGGTACCACTTTCAAGGTTCCCAATAATTCACAACACGAAGAATATCAAAGAACATTGAACAACTCATTAAAATCGACTTACGACATGCTTGACCACAACATATAGGTACCCGTCACCTCACCTATACATTGGACATGAATTACACATAGCAAATAAGACTCTATACCTATTCCCTCAAGCTAAGGTTAGGCCAAACACTTACCTCGGCTCCAAGAATGCAAGTCAAGCCTCAATCACGGCCTTTCCTCTTGAATCCGACTCCGAAACGATTTATCTAGACATAATTGACTTAATAACATCAATAATAATTCAATAACTCAATCCCAAAGCCTATTTATACATTTCCCATAATTGTTTCAAAAATACCCAAATTCGACCCCGGGCCCGCTGGGTCTAAACTCGAGGTTCGGACCAAAACCCGATCACACATTCCCCCATGAACCCAAATATACAATTTGTTTTGAAATCCGACCCCAAAATGAGGTTGAATTCCAAAAATTTCAAAAAACCCTAACTCTGCCCAAAACCTCCAATTTCTACCCTTGATTCCATGTTTTAGGCCTAGAATTTAGTGATTGATGAAGGAAAATGGAAGAAACTAGAGTTAAGATCACTTACCTGAGTGGTTATGGAGGAAGGGCAGCTTGGAACTCGGCAATGGGGCTTGGAGAAGAAGGAGATGGTGAATATGTGAAAATCCCGTAATGAGTATTTTGTTTTGAGCATTTAAATAGCTGGGAAAAAATGCCCTACGCGATCGCGACATGTCACATGTGATCCCCCAGGGTACTGGATCTAGACTATCACGATCGCAAAAGAAGGAATTGTGATCGCAGAGTATACCAACACAGACTAAAGCGATCGCAACACGGAGATCGCGTTCGCAGTGAGCAAAATAGCACCCAGCCTCCAACCCGCACTTGCACTACGCGTTCGCGTGTGGCCCTTCGCGATCGCATAGAGTACTGCCCCCAGACTCTGCGATCGCAACCCAGGCCCTTCGATCGCGTAGGGTAATTTCCCAACCCCCAGCCATAAACACATCGCGATCGCGTGAGTTACATCGCGATCACGGAGAGCAAATCACATAACATGAGGAAACATCAGAACATCAGATTTTTCTAACTCTTTTGCACCCCTACACCTACCCGAAATTCACCCGAGGCCTGGGGGCTCAAAACCAAATATACACACGACTTCAAAATCATCCTACGAACTTATTCGAGTAATATAACCATCAAAATAACATCAAAAACAATGAATTAAACTCCAAAATCTTTAGAATTTTCTCAAACTTCATAAACTTCTAAATTCTCCGATTTTGATCCGAAACACGTCAAACCAAGTCCGTTTCGTACCAAATTTTATAGATAACTCACATAACCCATATCGAACTTGTTCCGGGCTCCGAAACTAATATACAGGCTCGATAACACAGATTTCACATCAAAGTTCATTTTCAAAAGTCTTTCTTATTTTCATAAAACAATTTTGTTTAAAAATTCATTTCTCGAACTCGGGACCTCGGAATTCGATTCCGGGCACACGCCCAGGTCCCATATTTTCCTACGTACCCTGCGCGACCGTCAAGTCATGAGTCCGGATCCGTTTACCAAAAATGTTGACCAAAGTAAACTTTATTCCATTAATTATCATAAATTCAACTGTTTAATACTTTTCCACATAAAGACTTCCCGGCTACGCGCTCCGGCTGTGCACACACATCGAGGAGAGATTAACGAAGGCTTTCGGGGCCTCAGAACACATTTTTTTGGCTAAATTTACAAAAGATGACCTTTTGGGTCATCCCACCTGCGGAGATGCATCCGCATCTGCGGAACCGCTTCTGCGGAGTTTTTGTCGCACCTGCAGAAAGGGGCTGACTGGGGGTGGACCGTACCTGTGGGCACACCAGAACGGGTGCACTAGCAATGATTCTCCAACTCTAAACACCCTGGAACCTACCCGAAACTTGCCCGAGCCCTCGGGGCTCCAAACCAAACATGCACACAACCTCAAAAAACATCCTACGGACTTACTCGTGCGATAAAATCGCCAAAATAACATCTTAAACAACGAGTTTAGCATTAAAATCAAAGAAAAATGTCAAAAACTTTTGAACCTTTACCGGGCTCCGGAACCAAAATACGAGTCTGAATCACGTCAAATGATCTCCGTTTCTTACCAAATTTAACAGACACAACTCAAATATCATATTGAACCTTTACCGGGCTCCGGAACCAAAATACGAGCCCGCTACCATATATTTCAAATATAACCAAATGTTCAAAAACTCTTATATTTTTCAGTAAAACAATTTATTCCAAAAATTTATTTCCCGGGCTTGGGACCTCGGAATTCAATTCTGGCATACGCCCAAGTCCTACAGTTTCCTACGGATCCTCCGGGACCATCGAATCACTTGTCCGGGTCCGGTTACCCAAAATGATGACTGAAGTCAACTTAAATTAAATATTAAAGGACAATTTAGCATTGTTTTCAGTTTTTTTCACACAGAAGCTTCCCGGATATACGCCCGGGCTGCACACGCAAAGAAGGTGAGATAAAAGGAGGTTTTTAAGGCGACGGAACCCAGTTTTGACTTTATAAAATTAGAGATGACTTTTTGGGTCATCACAAGATGACTCAAGAAAGTAAAGATCGATCATAATTTTGGCGTGAATAAAAAGAACACGGAGGACACGTATATATATGAGAATTAGAAAGATGCAGGGATTCACAATTAATAATATGTTTAAAGTGCGTCTCCAGAAAAGGAAAACGGAAGAAAAAGTAAAATCTTCGTTGAAGTGGTTTAAAAATCATTACTAACTTGAAAAGAAGTTTAATATTTTTCTTTATGCGAGTTTATATAACTTGAATCTATAATTTTTATATCATTTATAAAATAAATTTAAATTATTTAAATTAATATACTGAAAGTTGTCATATTGGTAGGGGTATACATGGACAGTTTAGTACGGTTTTATCAAAATCAAATCAAATCAACTATATCGATTTGGATTGGTTCGCTTTTGTCGGGTTTTTCGGGTTTTTTTGGTTTTTTGTTACATGAATATTATTGCAATTACTTTATTAATGTTATAAATTAAATTTTTATAAGTTGATATATATTTAGTAAAAATTGAAAAACCTAAAAAATACATGATCTATTAACACATTCTTATAGGGGAATATTTTTAATAACATATGATAGTTATTTCTTTGTCATCTAACAATAATTTTTCATTAATGTATGCTTTCAACGTTAACCAAAATTAATAATTAAACATAAAAATCAATATGTTACATAAGTAAAGATATCTTCTATTTAATTTTAAATTATCAAAATACCATTTCAAATTTGACAAGATATAAAAATTTGATAGATCTTGACATATGAATATTAAAGGACTAAGAGATTGAAGCATTTCAATAACACTTGATAAGAAAGTAATGATACAATCCAAATTTTAAAGTAAATAAAATAGATGCATTTCATAGTTTTATTAAATTTTACATCCCATGAGAGGATCCCAAATATTTTTTAGATATTTTTTAAAGAAAATTCTATATTAAAGCCTTAAAAGTATATATAAAAGTTATAAATTTATATATTTGTTTGAATACAATAGCTTTTATTCAATACCAAACTAAATCAAACCTAACATAATCGGGATATTAGTCGGTTTAGTTTGACTTTCGGTTTGGTACAATTTCGCGATTCAGTTTGAATACCCCTAATATTGTGGTTGATTGCCTGTTGAAAAAACATATACTGTAACGATCCGACTTATGGTTTTGGGCTCTAGCGCGTCGTTCAGCAGTTTGAGGCCATGAGTAGCTTCACTTCAGCTATTATGACTTGTTTGCATGGTCGGAGTTGAATTCCAGGAGTTTTGGAGTTGAATGGTAAAGCGAATTATCGTTTTCGGAAGCTTTAAGCTAGAAGAATCGACTAAGGATGGATCTTTGAGTAAACGACCTCGAAATCGGTATTTGAAGGCTCCAGCGCGTTCGTATGATGATTTGTGGTCTTGGGCATATGTCCGAATCAGGTTTTTGATGGCCCGGGAGCGTCTCGGCGCCTATTGTGGAAGTTAGCATTTTTTGAATAATTTCATAAAATTGGGGTTGAAGTGCAATTCAAGGTTATCGATATTCGTTTGGGATTCCGAGTCTAGGAATAGCTCCGTATGGTGATTCTAGTATTGGGAGCGCTATCAGAAGTGAATTTGGAGGTGTTGTAGGTCATTTTTGAGTCATTTGGCTAAGTTAGAAATTTGAAGGTTTTCGAGGAGTTCGACCGGAAATGGGCTATTGATATCGAGGTATGATTCTGATTCCAGAAGTTGGAGTAAGTCCGCAATGTTGAATATGACTTGTGTGCAAAATTTTAGGTCAATCAGACGAGATTTGATGGGTTTCGACATCGAAGGAAGAAGTTTTAAGTTTTTAAGTTCATCAAGTTCGGATTGGGGTGAGATTCGTGATTTTTGCGTTGTTTGATGTGATTTCAAGGCTCGACTAGGTTCGTAAAGTGTTTTGGGTCAGGTTGGTGTGATTGGACGGGGTCTCGAGGGCCTCGGATGGTAAACGGATCGAAATGGAACTTGAGGAATGGCTTAAGTGCACTAGTTCTTGTGTAATCACACCGGCACAGGTTTGATCGCACGTGCGTGACCGCAGAAGTGAGGAAATGGTCGCAGGTGCAGTCGGGGTGATGGAGAGAACTGATCGCAGGTGCGAAGAATTGTCCGCACATGCGAGGATGCAGATGCGGTCCGGCATCGCATGTGCGAGAATGAGAAAGGCAACTCGGGGGCGCAGGTGCGGAAGATTATCCGCATAAGCGGATTTCACCTAACTTGGGGGAAACCGCACCTACGATTAAAATTCCGCAGGTGCAGGGCCGTAGGTGCGGCTGGTGCACCGCAGGTGTGGAAAGTCGTCGGGCAGAATGTTTTAAATACGAGATTTGGCCATTTTTCACTAATTTCTCACTTTGGTTGGGCGATTTTGGAGCCTTTGAAAAAAGGGGATTTCCTCATCTTCTATGAGGTAAGTAATTCTTGCAAGTATTAAGTTAAATACATGATTTCATAAGGATTTAAACATGGAAATTATATAAATTGTGGCGCTTTTGGTAGAAAACCTAGAATTGGTATTTTTGGATTTTGACCATGATTTTGGTCATGGAACTTAGACTAAATTATATATTTGAGTTCATGCGGTTATGTGTAAACTTTATTTCCGGAAAGTTTCAGAATCCGGCCACGTGGGCCTGAGTGTGATTTTTTTATCGACTTTGAGATTGGGGTTAGGAAGTGTTATAAATTGGATTGTTATGAGTAATTGAGCATAGATTTATGAGTTTGCACATTTATTTACTAGTTTTGGAGCGTTGGTCATCGGTTAGAGTTGTTGGAAAGGTTTGGAAGTGGGCTATGGAACTTCGGAGCGAGGTAAGTCTCCTTTCTAACCTTGTAAAAGGGAATTGTCCCCATAAGTGAAATGATTATTTATGTGCTACTGTTTGTTGGAGGGGCTACGTACGCACGAGGTGACGAGAGTCTGTGCGTAGCTACTACTTATGCCTCTGTCTGGGTAGTTTTAGGCTCACGTCATGCTTTTTTGTTATTATACTTGATTTGTGTTTAATGTTTGATTTGAAAAGGAGCTAGATTGAGCATGCTTGTTAAATAATTTGAAAGGAGTCGAGAATTGTTATCCAAAATGGAAATCTTGAAAGTTTTCACGGAAATTTCTCATTTTGAAAGGAAATGGAAGAATACTTTAATAAGTTGAGAAATTTATTTTTAACCACGTCGCATGTATGATGCGCGAGTGGGATATAATCTTATATTTATATTTGTCCACGTTACATGTATGATTCGTGAGCAGGGACCGTGTCGCATGTACGATTCACGAGCGAAAAAATAGATGCATCTATGGTTCGCGCCATTCGACCCTCTGGCAGTGCACAATTTACTTCTATGTTGGATCAAGTCGTACGCCTCGGCATTTCCTATATATATATATATATATATTATCCTCATGGAATCGTGCGTAATATTCGGGTAGAAGCAATGTATCTAGGGGTTTTTCCCGTAATCGAATTATTACAACCTCTTGATGAAATTCACTATAGCTATATATATGCTCCGATCACTGAGGGAAACTTACTAGTTGAGAGCTGAGTAAATTGAAAAGAAGAGAATTGTACCGCGTAATTTATACTTGTTAGTTTCAATTATCTACTATGTTCCATATTTGTTCATTTCTTTACTGTACCTGATATTATTGGACCACTAGTAAGTGTCGGAGTCGACCTTTCGTCACTACCTCTTTGAGGTTCGGGATACTTATTGGGTACACTTTCTTTTTTTTTTGTACTCATACTACACTTGCTGTGCATTTTGTTGCACATGCACATATATGTCTAGCGGCCCAGTCGGCGCAGCGGCATGGGCGATACAGAGACTTAGGTGAGCTGCACCTCTCGAGACGACCCCAGCCAGCAGAGTCTCTTTCACAGTATTGTATTGTACCTCCTCTTCTGTCCAATTGTATTCCGGACAGATTATTGTATTACATCTTATTTTCTAGAAATTGTTCATGCACTTGTGACACCGGGTTCTGGGATGCCTATGGGATTTATCCATTATTTGAATTTGTTAAAGACATTTGTTACTCAGGGGAAGTTCATTATTTGCTATTTTATGTAATGAAAAGAAATTATTTCAAAAATATTAAAATGAGAATTTAATTAACTATTTAGTGTTGGCTAGCCTGACAGTGGTGTCCGGCGCCATCATGACCCTTAATGAGTTTTGGGTCGTGACATATACGGTTGCTTTTACCGCTTGTTTGGATGGTTGTTACCTATTGTATTGTATCGTACTGTTACTTTAAATATGATGTTTGTTTTGATTGTTACTTAAATTTTATTGTATCGTACCGTTAAATTCGTTGTTACGTAACGTCGAAATGTGCCACTTTATGTAACGACCGATTTGGTGTGGCCCCGTCATTATTTTGTCTTTTATGAAGGTGCGGTCGAGATCGAGACCAGTAATGGTCAAGACCAAACATGATAGACATCGAGAAAGACCGAAGATAGCCTGCTAACGGAAAGCTGAGATATCTGCGATCGGGCGAGGATCGTGGCGAAAATCTCGACACGAATCAAATCAAGAACGATTATTCAGCCAATTATGAGATTTTCTTCCGTATTTAGAGTTGTATCATTAGTAGAATTCATCTACTATATAAAGGGGGGTTCTAATCATTTGTAATCATCTAATTCTCGAAAAACAAAGCAACACTATACTCTTTTCTCTCTTAAACTCTCTTGCTCTTTAGTTCAGCTCATATTTCTTAAATATATTCTTAGCTGGTTCGAGGGCGATCTAGCTCGAGGTCCAAATCGCATTTTTATACTGGTTTGCTTTATTTTTTGGTCAATTATTAACATTATTTATGGTATTCATCAATTTGTGCTAGGCGAAATTACATATTCTTAAGACCACTTATAAATTTAATTGTTATCAGATTTTAAGGGTAAACAGTTTCCATCGTGGGGCGAAGGATTATAGCGATTGCTTGGTACTAATTCTCGTAACACACACTACTTTACACTTGTTCTCGTAAGTGTTTTTGATTTCAGGATCAGCATGCCGAACTCTCAAACAGTACTCACACACGCGGACAATGGCCTTGGTTTTCATGGGGAAAACGACAACATAGCTTCCCCAGGAGTCGAAGTACCTCAGGATGACCTCGAGGGAGTACCGGCTGCAGACCCTATAACCGCCAGTTCCCATGTTGCTCTGAATGTGAATCTGGGTGTCGATCCCTAAAATAGCATCCGTAGAGATGCTCGATCAGTCGGTCAGAATGCACAGGGCGGCGAAGACGGTGGAGTCAACCTTTGATTAATATTTGAAATGTTGTAGGCTCAACAAGATGCCATAGTGCAACTCAAAAATCAGAACCACACACCAAGTAAGGCCGAACACGATCCCTCACTAGAAGTTGTTCGTAGGGTCGAACTAGTATCGGAGAGGTCAAACGTGAATGAGTCGGGGACTGACCCCGCTATTATGAAAATACTGGAGGTGCTCAAGAGACCAATTGAATCGGGGAAGAAAAAGATTGAAGAAAATGACAAAAAGGAAGAAATGTATAATTCCCGAGTTGATCAAATTCCGGAGGCACCACCCATTCTGAAGGGTTTGTTATGGTGTAATTTAACTTCTAAGGAAAAATGTTCACCGAGCCGTACTCCTTTTTCCCCACCTGATTTTTGTCCCGATTGGGTTTTCTTGCGAAGGTTTTTAATGAGGTTACAAGGAGGACATTTCAAGCTAAAGCACGAACATGTGAGGACAAAAGTCGATCAGTTCATTGACCGGCCTCTCAATACTTCTGCAGATCGACCAATGATGGAACTAGATAGACTGATATATTAGGACTGGAATACCAGCCCGGAAAACATGTAAATTCCTCCAAATTACACGAGTACACGAAGTTCGCCCATGTTTTCGCCAAAACAGAGCTGCATCAAGTAAGCAAAAGTCACATTCGACCTCGTTCAAATCAATTAAAGTGACATTCGACCTCGTTCGAACTAAGTAAAAGTAACATTCGACCTCGCTCGAATTAACTCACATTCAACCTCGCTCGAATTAACTCACATTCGACCTCGCTCGAATTAACTCACATTCGACCTCGTTCGAATCAATTAAAGTGACATTCGACCTCGTTTGAACTAACTAAGAGTAACATTCGATCTCGCTCGAATTAACTCATATTCGACCTCGTTCGAATCAATTAATGTGACATTTGACCTCATTCGAATTAATTAAACTCACATTCGACCTCGATCGAATAACTCACATTCCACCTTGTTTGAATTAATTAAGGTGACATTCGACTTCGTTCGAATTAATTAAAGTCACATTCGACCTTGCTCGAATTAAGTCACACTCGACCCTGTTCGAGTTAACGTCTACTAACCCGGCGACAACTAAATCCAAAGTCCTTGTAGTCAAGGAAACCAAACGATAAAAACATACAAGACCAAACTGAGAAGATTCAGAAACAAACAACAAAAATAGCATTCCGCATTCAAAAGTATATTTTTTACAAGGGCTGAACAAACTCCTGCAAAAGTGAACAAAAAAATTACAAGGGCATAACTATTCAGCAGCACCGTCTCAGCCATCACCCTCACCATCAGAGTATGCGTTCTCGTACTAGGCACCCTATTCTATACCGTCCAAATCCTCTTCACCATCACCAGTCCCCGGCGTAGCAGGGTCATAACCACAGGCGACCCATGTTGCGCGCGCCTTAGCACGAGCATCCTGAAACTCAGCCTCGTGATATCTCCTCGCCGTTATCAAATCCCTGAATATGTCTAGTTGGGCCTCAGCGTGCATCCACTTCTCATACAAATGCTGCAGAACATCGGTATAAGCATAAGTGCTTGACGCGGTAGTCACAGTACTTCCTTTCCATTTTCGTAAAAATGGCTTTCCGCCTCTCCTCTCGGCGGCCACTCTCGATCTCCAAAATAATGGTCTAAAGGAAAATGAGAAAGCAGAAGAGGAAGAAGTCAGTCTAAAACTAAAAAGAAAGAAGAAAAAATGCAGGGTATAGTAATTAGGAAGATCGGAGACTTACCCTCAGGGTGAGGCCAGTTATTCCCGACAACATGGCGGCATCGTTGAATGTCTATAAGGTCCTACCCTCTGTATTAGAACAAAGAGGTCCCAAGGAGGGGACCATGTCCTCCGTGTTCACTAGCAAGTCACGATCCTTGGGGACAATGATGGTACGAGTGGATCCCTCTAAATTCACCTCCACCCGAGTGAATCCCTCACTCAACATCCGCACCTCTTCGGGTTCGACGTCAGACCCAATTTCATAGTCGTCCTCAGCAATGTCCTTCCTTCTCTTCTCGCCCGATGAAGAAACTCCAACCTGTCATGAGGATGACGGGTCATTTCTTGGCACGGAATCCATAGCCTCAGATAACCCTCTCACTTAAACTGTAATCTTGGGCAAAGGAACATCTCCCATGACTCCCATAGACAGCTGAGCTAAGTTGGTAGGGTCACATCGCTCTCCAACATAGCCACAGATGGCTCATGGTCGCCCCTTGTGGATTCCTCGACAATAACTATCTCACCGCCGACATCCAGCCTCCTCCTCTTAAGCGAAACCACCCAAGTCCTCCTAGCTCGGCGACGACTCATCTACCAAATGTAGCACAGGAGGAATCAGAGTCTCCGTTGTTGGGTCTGCCGACGGTCGACTAGGTCTACGAAATGCCGGGGGTTGAGAAGAAGTGGTCATCTGAGCAGACGGGCATAGTTCCATGCTTCAGGAAGTCCATTAAGATTTGTCATTACGTCCTCGGTCTTGACGTAGAAAAAGTTGAACCTGAACCGACAATTGGCCTTATCGTCCATCTTCGCTGACAAACCCTTACTTCCATGGTGACGAAGGTGTAACATCGTCCCCCTATGGAAACTTGGCGTGAAGAAGTGCATTAGATGGCGAATAGAAATTCCGCAGCTGGCCAGTTTCGTGTACTTCCTCAACATAAGGATGAACTTGTTGATGTAAGGGGAGAGCTAGGCTGGGCAAACGCTGTAATAGCGACAGAATTCCTCCACCAATGGGGAAGAGGAAAAGAATAGCCCATGTAGAATGGATATGAATAGAATACGCAATATCCAGGGCGGTGAATCTTTGCCATGTCGTGACTGGCTGGGACCAGGTCAATGTAGGCCGGTATTTTGAACTTGTCCCTAAAATGATCTTGGAATACGGTTTTTATGGCTCGGTTAGCTTCGTTAGGTGATTTGGTACTTATATTTTCAGAATGTTGTTCAGAGCTCCGAAGTAGAATTAGGCTTGAATAGGTGAAATTGGATTTTTGGCGATTTCGAGTCGGCAGTTGAAAATTAGCTATTGGGATCGGAATGGAATTCCAAAAGCTGGATCAGGTTCGTAGTGTCATTTGGGATGTGTGTGTAAATTTTCAGGTCATTCGGACATGGTTTGGTTGGTTTCGGCATCGTTGGTGAATTTCAGAAGTTTAGAAATCCTTAGGCTTGAATTATGGATTGATTTGGTGTTTTGGTGTTATTTTGGATGTTCTGAGGGTTCGACTATGTTTGGATGATGTTATATGAGGTATTTGTATTTTTCGATTGGGGCCCCAAGGGGCTCGGGATGATTTCGAATGGCCGTCGGGGAGTTTTGAAAGTTGGAAAAAGTTGCTGGTGTTTGATGTTCTGTGATTCCGCAGATGTGGATAGGTGACCGCAAGTGCGGTCACCGCAGGTCCGATTTGGCAAGCGCAGGTGCGGAAATGGGGCAACTGGGAAGGAACCGCAGATGTAGAAGTTTGGGCCGCACATGCTAGTCTGCAGATAGGGTAAGTGGAGCATAGGTGCGGAAGTTGTCTGTTAAGTGGGAATTCGTAGATGAGCACCTGGAACCGCATGTGCAATGAAAAGGCTACAGATGCGGCAATCGTTGGGCAGAACCTATAAATAGATGACTTCGCGAAATTGGTCATTTTTCCACCATTTGTGTTCGTACTTGGAGCTTTTTGAGAGGGAAGAGGGATTCCAGGGATAACACCTTGAGGTAATTATTTTTAACTCAATAATCGATTATATGATGATTTCTACCTGATTAGACATGAAACCTAGGGGAATTAAGGGTTGAAATTGGGAGATTAGGGCTTGAAATTTGAGAACTTATATTGGGGATTTGAGGGGCCATTTGGGGTCCGATTTTGATGATTTTGGTATGTATAGACTCGGGAGAGGATAAGGATTCTAGTGTTGTGATTTTTATCGGAATTCGAGACGTGGGGACGATGTTACGTTTGGCCAATTTTGGGATTTTTTTATGTAATTTGATTATTTTTTAGTAGGCTTTGTTCCCTTAGCATTTATTGATTATATGAATATGATTTTAGTCAGATTTGGGGCAACCAGAAGCCGAGTCTAGAGGCAAAGGCATCGCGGGATTCCGTGTTGTATATTTACATTCCAGATTTGTTGTGTTCTATTAAATCTTTGTGTTGTTGTAACGACCCGACCAATCATTTTTTGTTCTAGGACCCCGTGCCCCTAAATGAGACGTCCCGTAGTTTCTTTTTCTGATTTATGACTTGCGGGGACTGGTGGTTTAAGGTTTGGAAGAGTTTGGAGTGGTATAGGAACACTTAGTTCCTTAAGGTTGGCCTTAAAGGCCAAGTTTGACTTCGGTCAAACTTTTTAGTAAATGACCTTGAAATCGAGGTTCGAAGGTTTCGATAGGTTCGTATGATGATTACAAACCTGGGCGTGTGTTCGGAACGGGTTTTTGATGACCCGGGAGTGTTTCGGCGCCAAATACTGAAATAAAAATTTCCTTAAGTTCAAATTGACGTTTGGAACGTGTTTTTGTGTTATCGAGGTCCAAACGGAAATTTGAGATCGGAAATAGTTCTGTTATGTCATTTATGACTTGCTCACAAAATTTGGTGTCATTCCTAGTAGTATAGGTACGTTTCGGCGTGTTGGAAGTGAATTCAAGACCATAAAGTTCTTAAGTTTGATCCAATAGGTTTTGGGGTATGATTTTTTGATTTGGCATTGTTTCGGAAGTTCTGAAGGCTTGAGCGAGTCCGTATTATGATTTAGGACTTGTTGGTATATTTGGACGAGGTCTCGGGTGGACCCGAATGCAATTCAGGCATCGCGTGAGGCAAAAACCAGCCTTAAAAGAATGCTGGTGCACCAGATCTAGTGTGACCGCATCTAAGAAGGCATAACCAAAGGTGCGAGACCGCTTCATCGGTCCCAGCCTCGCAGGTGCGACTCCAGAGGATATTCCCCAGTTTCGCAAGTGCGGATCATTCTCTGCAAAAGCGGAGCTGCAGGTGTTGTCTCCGCTCCACCGATGCGACCACTGACGCCCCTCCCTCTTTTTCGTAGATGCGAGATTTTTATCACTGATGCGAGACCGCAGGTGCGGTCCTCGAGCCGCAGGTGCGAAATACCTGTAGGTAGTGAGGTCATCTTAAGTGAAAAACTTAGCAATGTTTTAACCACTTTTCATCATTTTGGATTATTGGGAGAGCTGGTGAAGGAGGGATTCGACCTAGAAATTGTAAGGTATGTAATTCCTAACATGAAGTGAGTTTAATACTTGAAATCTTGGGTAGATTAACACATTAAATTAGTAGAAATCATGGGATTAGAGTAAAACCTAAGGTTTTGATAAAAACAAGAATTTATATAGAAATTTGTTACGGAATCATACAAAAACCATATAATATTGATCCTTAGGCTATGGGTAAGTATTTCCTCCGAAAATTTCCGAAATCCGAGCATGTGGGTGCGGGGGTGTATTTTAGGATTTTCCAATTTGGGTTGACATGACCATTTAAGTAGGAGAATTATGGACTTTTGAGCATAGATTGACTTGTAAATGTGGTTTTTGGCTAGCTTCGACTTCTTGGGCGACGAAATTGTAGGCTTGACACGAGGTAAGTCTCCTTTCTAACCTCCTAAGAGGGAATCATCCCCATAGGTGAATATAAATAATTGCAATGTCTTTATTTATGGGGGCTATGCACGCATGAAGTGAAGAGAGTCCGTGCGTAGCTACTGTTATGTTATGTCGGGGAGTTTAGGATTCACAAGCATGATGTATGTGTCGTATCTATATTTTTAAATCTTAATTTAGGTTGCCTAATATCCTTGAATTATTAAGTGAACATATAGGAGGTTACATTCTGGAATTTATATTATTGAATCCTTCTCTGTAAGTATGTTCACGGCATGTTATGTGTTTCTTAGATGTTGAGTGTTCTGTGATTATGTATCTGTTAGATACAATGAAGAAAATGAAAACTAGGTAATTTGTATGCTAGAGAACTTGACACATAAAGGTATTTGTAAGGATATTTGATGTTCCTGTCTTCATTATTATTCATGATTGCCATCCCTGCTTAGCCTTGCATTTAAAACATATTATTTTGACCCTACTAAGTGTCACGTCGACCACTCGTCACTACTTCTTCGAGATTAGGCGGGATACTTACTGGGTACATATTGTTTATGTACTCATGCTACGCTCTGTACTTAATTGTGTAGGTTCTGGGGCAGGTGCATCTGGGTATCAGTCCAGAGCTCGTTCCTGATTTATACCTGCTCGAGGCTTCACGGTTAGCTGCTTCTCTTGAAGACTTCCAGCAGCACTTTGGAGCTTTTCTTTTGCTAATTCTGTCTATATTTGTTTTTCAAACAGTAGGACATACATTTACTCCTTTCGGTATTACTCTACTAGATGCATGTAGACTTGTGACAATAGTACTGGCACACACATCAGTAGACCATTCTTTTGGAATGTATTTATTAAATTATGAGTCTTTTTGTTGTTCAGCTTAAAATTTCCTAAGTTATATGTTATTACCGAATGTCTAAATTTACTATAATGGAATGATGGGAAATATTTTGGAAAAATGAGTGAAACTCACCAGTAGATAAAGGTTGGCTTGCCTGACAACGGCGTTGGGTGACATCGCGACCTGTGTTAGGATTTGGGTCGTGACAACATGGTATCAAAGACCTAGGTTCACCTAGGTCTCACAAGTTATGGTCAAACCTAATAGAGTCTTGCGGATCGGTACAGAGACGTCTTTATTTATCTTCGGGAGGCTTTATGGTGTTTGGAAATCTCTCTTTATTCATTTTCTATCGTGCAGTTGATGGTATACTAAATCTCACTCTTCTATTCTCTCACAAATGGTGAGGACGTGCGCAGCCGACGTTCCGGACCCGGGAGGGGCCGCTACCCTCGTCATCCGAGGTTGTGGTAGAGGTTGGGGGAGGGAACTGGCCCGTGGTAGGGGACGAAGGCGTCCCAGAGTTGTTTCAGTTGCACCACCAGCGGATCCAGAAGAGAATCCACTACTAAGGAACAGGGCAAGGTACCCCCAGCAGATCCTGCCCCGTTAGACATTATGACGGCGCCAGGATTCCAGGAGGTCATGGGCCGTATGATGCAAGTCATCGACACCATGACTCAAGATGGTTTATTTCTAGCGGATCCAGCCACATCTCGGGCGGGAGGGGGGACACAGACCCCTACTGCCCAGGCCGCAGTACATGCAGCAGCGGTCTATCAGACCCCGGGTACATTGCCTGTTGGCGGGGTTTAGCCAGTAGCAGCAGCAGCACCTGAGCCCAAACCAGCTGCGGTTAGCGATCCGCAAAAGTTGTTAGACAGATGGACTAGATTGCACCCTCCTGTCTTCGGAGGTGAGCGTCATGAGGATTCCCAGGACTTCATTTGTAGGTGCATGGACAGACTGCACAACATGAGGATACTGGAGTCCAGTGGAGTTGACTTCACTACTTTTCATCTATAGGGCAAGGCCCGCAGATGGTGGCAGTTCTATATTCTTGGCAGACCGGCATATTCTCCTCCTCTCACTTGGGAGCAGTTCACTCAATTATTCCTGGACAGATACTTTCCACCCTCTGAGAGGGAAGAGCTGCGGTATCAGTTTGAGCAGCTGGAGCAGGGTCAGATGTTAGTGACTGACTACAAGGCTAGGTTTTCTGAGCTGTCTCGTCATGCACTCATGATACTTCCTACTGACGTAGAGGGAGTGTGGAGATATGTAGACGGGTTACACTCAGGTATTAGGGCCAACATAGCCCAAGAGGTGGAGATGAGGACTCCTTATCAACTTGTTGTAGAGATTGATCGTAGGATTGAGAGTTATCGGTTGAGGAGCACAGAGTAGGGGCAGCAAGATAAAACAACAAGATTTTCTGGAGATTTCAGAGGTGCTCCAGGCAAGGGCAGAGGTTGGTTTGGTAAGGGCCAGCCTAGTAGTCCCTCATATTCAGCACCCCCACGACCTCCTCGAGGTGCTCCCACGATGCCTTATTTAATCACTATGCCGGAGAGTTCTTATCACCCACCAGCCATTCAGGGTTCGTCCAGCAGGTATTCTGGTCATCAGGATCTTCCACCCTTATTTCAGTGCTATGCTAGAGAGTTCATACCATCCTCCAGCTATTCAGGGTCCTTCAGGGCAGCAGACCATGGTGCCGAGAGGTTGTTATGAGTGCGTAGATCCAGGTCATATTAAAAGGAATGGTCCCAGGCTTCGGGGCAAGGCAGTGCAGCAGAGTTTCCAGCCTATGAGTTCAGCACCAGCGGTCCGGTCGCCCAGAGGTAGAGGACAGGTTGGTAGAGGTCGTCCTAGAGGTGGAGGCCAGGCAGGGGGAGCCTAGCCAGCTCCTGCCCATTCAGGAGGAGGTTAGTCATCCAGCGCTCCAGCTAGATTCTATGCCTTCCTGGCTAGACCAAATGCAGTGGCCTCAGATAGCGTGATCAGAGGTATCATTTCAGTATGTGGTAGTGATGCATCAATATTATTTGATCCAGGGTCCACTTATTTTTATGTATCGATCATGTTTGCTCATTTCTTAGATATTCCTCGTGAGGCTTTGGGTACTCCTGTTTATGTGTCCACTCCTTTGGGCGATTCTGTGGTTGTGGACCGGATATATCGGTCCTGTGTGGTTACATTCTGTGGGTTCGAGACCAGAGCGGACCTCATGTTTCTTGATATGATTGATTTTGAGGTCATCCTGTGCATGGATTGGCTATTTCCCTTTCATTCCATTATAGATTTCCATGCCAAGACTGTTACTCTAGCCATGCCCGAGTTGCCGAGATTGGAGTGGAGAGGTTCCTCAATTAGTGCGGCTAGTCGGGTTATTTCTTTCCTGAAGGCTCAATTTATGGTAGAGAAGGGTTGTTTGGCTTATCTTGCTTACGTGAGGGACACCACCGCCGAGTCCCCGACGATTGATTCAGTGCCGGTAGTTTGAGAGATTGCTGATGTATTCCCTTCATATCTCCCAGGCATGCCACCGGATCGTGACATTGACTTACCTCCAGGCCCCAGCCTATATCGATTCCCCCATATCGTATGGATCCGAAGGAATTGAAGTACTTGAAAGAACAACTTGAGGAGTTACTGGCTAAGGGGTTTATCAGGCCGAGCATATCTCCTTGGGGTGCTCCAGTGTTATTTGTGAAGAAGAAGGATGGGACTATGCGGATGTGTATTAAAGACCGCCAGTTGAACAAGGTCACTATCAAGAACAAGTACCCATTGCCGCGTATCGATAATTTGTTTGACTAGTTGCAAGGTGCTCGGGTGTTTTCTAAGATTGACCTGAGATCGAGATACCATCAGTTGAATATTCGGGACTCGGATGTTCCGAAGACTGCCTTTCGTATGATATATGGTCACTATGAGTTCCTAGTAATGTCCTTTGTCCTGGCTAATGCCCCAACAACATTTATGGATTTGATGAACAGGGTGTTCAGGCCTTATATTGATTTTTTTGTTATCGTCTTCATTGATGACATTTTGATTTACTCACGTAGCCTAGGAGAACACGAGCAACATTTGAGAGTTGTGCTCCAGACCTTGCGAGAATATAAGTTGTACGCTAAGTTCTCCAAGTGTGAGTTTTGGTTGGATTCTGTGGCATTCTTGGGACATGCGTTATCCGGAGAGGGTATCAAGGTGGATCCTAAGAAGATTGAGGCAGTTCAGAGTTTGCCACGCCCTACTTCAGCTACAGAGATCAGGAGATTCTTAGGTCTGGCAGGTTATTATCGCCGATTGTGGAGGGTTTTTCATCCATTGCAGCCCCACTAACTAGATTGACCCAGAAGAATGCTCCATTTAGATGGTCCGACGAGTGTGATGCAAGCTCTTAGAAGCTCAAGACAACATTGACCTCAGCACCAATTCTAGTGTTGCCTTCCGACTTAGGGATGTATACAGTTTATTGCGATGCTTCACGCGTTAGTTTGGGATGTGTGTTGATGCAGGAGGGGCTAGTTATTGATATGCTTCACGCCAACTGAAGGTTCATGAGAAAAATTACCATGTGCACGACTTAGATTTGGCGGCGATTTTTCATGCTCTTAAGATTTGGAGACACTACTTGTATGGAGTGCCTTATGAGGTTTATATGGACCACCACAGCTTGCAGCACTTGTTCAAGCAGAAGGATCTTAATTTGAAGCAGCGTAGGTGGCTTGAGTTGCTGAAGGATTATGACATCACCATTCTTTATCATCCGGGCAAGGCGAACATGGTTGCAGATGCCTTAAGCAGGAAGGCGGAGAGTATGGGTAGTTTGGCTTTTATTTCAGCAGAGGAGATACCTCTAGCTTTGTACATTCAGTCCCTAGCTAATCGCCTTGTGAGGTTAGATCTTTCAGAGCCCAGCCGAGTTCTCGCACGTGTGGTGTCTTAGTCTTCATTATTGGGGGACATCAAGACTCGACAGTATGATGATCTGCACTTGGTGTAATGACCCGACCGGTTATTTTATGTTCTAGAACCCCGTGCCCCTAAACGAGACCTCCCGTAGTTGCTCTTACTGATTTATGATTTGCGGGGATGGGTGGTTCAAGGTTTTGAGGAGTTTGGAGTAGTATAGGAGCGCTTCGTTCCTTAAGATTGGCCTTTAAGGCCGAGTTTGACTTCGGTCAATATTTTTAATAAACGAACTCGGAATCGAGATTCGAAGCTTACGGTAGGTTCGTATGATGATTTTGGACTTGGTCGTGTGATCGGAACGAGTTTTGGATGACCCGGGGGTGTTTCGGCGCCTAATAGTGAATTAAGGTTTCCTTAAGTTCAACCTTGAGGTTTGGAACGTGTTTTTGTGTTATCGAGATCCAAACTGAATTCCGAGACCGGGAATAGTTTTGTTGTGTTATTTATGAATTTCATACAAATTTGGTGTCATTCCGAGTAGTATAGGTAGGTTCAGCGTATTGAAAGTGTATTCAAGAACTAAAAGATCTTAAGTTTGATACAATAGATTTTGGGGTATGATTTTTAGATTTAACGTTGTTTCGGATGTTCTGAAGGCTCGAGAGAGTCCGTATTATGATTTAGGACTTGTTGGTATATTTGGACGGGGTCTTAGGTGGGACCAAATGCCATTCGGGCATCGAGCGAGGCAAAAACCAGCCCTGAATGACTGCTGGTGCACCAGATTTGGTGCGACCGTACCTGCGAAGGGCAAGTCGCAGACTCGCAGGTGCGACTTCTGAGGGAGCTGCCCATTTCCGGAGATGCGGATTCCTTTCCGCATAAGCTGAGCCGCAGGTGCGGACTCCGCTCTGCAGGTGCGAATCCAGGCCCCCTTCCCCTTCTCCGCAGATACGAGACTACAGGTGCGGTCCTCGAGCCCCAGGTGCAAAAATCCTGTAGGCAATGAGTTTCGTTTTAAATATGGGACTTAGCTGTAACGACCCGGTAGATCGTTTTGAGAGTTAGCGCCCCGATCCCCTAATAATTATTGTCCCCGTGTCTATTTCTGCGTTTGGGAATTGTTGGAACATTTAGTGGTGAAACTCGAAGAGTTTTTGGACACATAGTCCTTCTATGTGAGTTTAAGCCTTAGAAATCAAACCATAGTTGGAACTGTGGAAAGTCGGGTCCGGAATGGGATTCCGTCAACTCGTTAGCTCCGTTGGGTGATTTTGGAGTTAGGATCGTGTTCGGAATATGCTTTCGAGGTCTGTAGTAGATTTAGGCTTGAACTGGCAAAAATTAGAATTTCGGCGATTTCGGCCGATAGGTGGAATTTTGATATTGGGCTCGGAATGGAATTCCGAGAGTGGTTGTAGGTCCGTGGTATCATTTTTGACTTGTGTGTAAAATTTGAGGTCATTCGGACTAGTTTTGATGTGTTTCGGCATCAGTTGTAGATTTTGGAAAGTTCATAAGTTCTTAGGCTTGAATCCATGTATAATTGGTGATTTATGTGTTATGTGATGTGTTTTGGAGGCTTGACTGAGCTTGTAAAAGGTATTAGGACTGGTTGGTAAGTTATGTTGAGGTCCCGGGGGCCTCGGGGAATTTTTGGATGCTTAACGGGTGAATTTAGAACTTGGAAGAACAGCTTGCTGGTTCTGGTGTCTCGCACCTGCGATAGACCTTCTGCAGGTTCGGACACGCAGGTGCGGACGTGCGGCTTGCAGGTGCGGAGTTGGCCAAGTTACCCAGTACTTGCAGGTGCGGAGCCGTTGATGCGGCCAATTGACCGCAGGTGCGGCCCCAAGTCTTTTAGGGGTTTTCGCACCTACGATAGATAAAGCACAGGTGTAATCCAAGGGCGCGCAAGTGTGGAAATCGCTAGGCAGATATATCAGATTCGAGGGCTTGAATTTCATAACTTCTAAAATCATTTGGAGCTCGGGTGTAGGCAAATTGGATTGAATTTTGAGGATAAACTTCATAGGTAACAATTCCTAACCCTATTCCCTTTGTATATAATTAATTGATAGCAATTTCCTCCATGAAATCAAGGGATTTAGGTGAAAAATAATGCAAATGGGAAGAAGTTTCCCCAATTAGAAAATCTGAGAATTTAATAAGATTTTGTCGCCGGTTTTCGATGATTCTTGCTTGAGTGAGTTCATCAGTGAATGGGTGTTCTAAATTTGTAACTTTCACTAGATTCCGAGACGTGGGCCCGGGGGCGCGTATTGGGCGATTTTCCTAATTTCACGTATTAGCTTCAAACTTATAGCTATTTTGATTCCTTAAAGTGATATCTACATTATGCAATCGAATTGAATAGATTTGGGCCATTCGGAGTCGGATACTCGTGGAAAGAGCGTGGTTTTGAGTTGAGTAGTGCAGTCGAGGTAAATGGGTTGCCTAACTCTGTGTTGGGGACTTCCCCTAGGCTGTCTTAATATTGCTTATGTTGATTGGGAACCGTGTGCATGAGGTGATGAGTATGTACACGGGCCATTGTTGCAAAAAAAACTTTATTTTTCCTCTATGACTTAAATCATTTCACTCCTATTTCACTGGTTCTTGTATCAACTATGTAGTTTAGATTAGGGAATAGCTTGCCTACCTATTTTACTTGAATTTTCCCTAGTTATTACCACATGTACCATGCTTAGGTAGTTTTATCCATATTTTACCTGTGATTTTCCTGAACTGTTTTAAATTAAAAAAATTGTATCTTTTATTTGTACTGCATTGCATATTTAAATTGGGACTACGGACGAGATTTTGGGAGCTTTCCCCCCATATTGCATTGCATATTTAAATTGGAACTACTGACGAGATTCCGAGACCTCCCCTTGTACTGCATTAGCATATTTAAATTGGGACTACGGACGAGATTCCAGGAGCTTTCCCCTGTACTGCATTGCATATTTAAATTAGGACTACGACGAGATTCCAGGAGCTTTCCCGTTGTACTGCATTGCATATTTATTACTGTGATATATGTTGTTCAGAGCGGAGGGCTCCCTGCTATTATTTCCTTTTTGCTTATTGTTTCTACTGATTTGCCTCAACTTATTATATTTCTATGTTCAAAATTTTAAACTTTTTTTACTATAAAAATCTAGTAGAGCCTTAACCTTACCTCGTCCCTACTTGATTGGGGTTAGGCTTGGCACTTACTGGATACCAATTTGTGGTGTACTCATGCCCTTTCCTGTACATGTTTATCGTGTGCAGATCCAGGTACCAGAGCTCAGTATCGTGGCTAAAGGTCCGAGCAACAGCTTTTAGGAGACTGAAAGGTAATTTTGCCGCGTCCGCAGAGTCCTTTGAGTCACCTTCCACTCCAGATTTAGATATATTTCTTTTTCATGTAAATTCTCTCTCGTTGTATAGAGATATTTTGAGACAGATCTTGTGACTAAAGTGTTATTACAGATTTTGGGAAATGTTGTATTTTGTACGCGCCAAGTGGCGATGTTTCATTGAAGACTCACTTACTTCACCTTTATTTTATTGCTTCTATTTAGTATGTGCTTTCCGCAATTAGGCTTACCTACTCGTAGAGACTAGGCACGTCACGATGCCTTTCGGTGGATAAATCGGGTCATGACAAGTTGTTATCAGAGCGTCTAGGTTCATAGGAGTCACAAGTCATAAGCCGGTTTATTAGAGTCTCTCTTATCGGTGCAAAGATATCCGTATCTATCTTCGGTGGGCTATATAACTGTTAGGAACAATCATATTTCTTTGATTTCCTTTTTCGTGCGAGTTATTGACATCAAAAATTATAAAATTCTATTCTATTCTTCCCCATAAATGGTGAGGACCCGTACTCGGAGGACGGACGACCAGGCACCCGAGTCCCCTGCCAGAGGCCGGTGCCGGGTTAGAGGACGGCCGTACGGTGCAGCCCAAGCAGCGGTAGAGGAACCTATGGAAGCCCCAGCGTGAGAGCTGGCACATGAGGTCCCTATTGCACTCCAGCCTTGCAGGACAGCTTCGCTTAGTTCATGATCATGTTCAGTACTCTAGCGCACGCTGGACAATTTCCGATAGCACCCACTACATCTCAGGCCAGGGGAGGGGCACAGACTCCCGCTGCCCGCACTTCTAATCAGAAGGGCCAGGTTGATCAGGCCCCAGAGTATATTCCTATCCCCCCAGTGGCTTCAGTTTAGCATGATTCTAGGGCATCGGCTTCTGAAGTAGAACATCTCAGACACGAGAGGTACAAGAAGTACCACCCACCTACTTTCAGTGGATTAGATTCAGATGACCCTCTAGGATTTCTTGATGAGTGTCATCGTATTCTCCGTAGTATGGGAATTGTGGAGACCAACGGGGTTTCTTTCACCGCTTTCCAGCTGAGGGGAGTGGCATATCAGTGATGGCGGGCCTATGAGCTGAGTAGTCTGGACGAGGCGTCCTCACTCACTTGGACTAAGTTTTTAGAGATGTTTTTGCAAGAGTATGTCCCTCAGAGCCTCAGGGATACTTGGTGTGTGGAGTTTGAGCTGTTGCGCTAGGGTACTATGACTGTGTCGGAGTATACAGTCTGTTTCAGTGAGTTAGCTCGGCATGCCCTAGCCTTGGTTGCCACAGTTAGAGAGCGGGTTCGCCGCTTCATCGAGGGACTCCACCCTAGTATTCAGACCAGTATGGCCAGAGAGTTGGAGATGGATATCACTTACTAGCAGGCAGTGAGTATTGCCAGGAGAGTAGAGGGCATGTTTTCCCGAGACAGAGAGGAGACGGAGGCCAAGAGATCTCGAGAGACTGGCCATTTTTCAGGAGCTCGTACACCAGCAACACGTCAAGGTAGAGGCTTTGTGGGTCGCCCTGTTCATTCAGCCCTTCCAGTAGCTAGTAGTATTCCAGCTCTTCCTAGACCTAAGGAGTTCTATTATACACCGCCAGTATCCAGTATGCCTCAAGTTTGAGGTGCTATTTTCGGCCAGCCTAGCAGGCCAGCTTCTGTTCAGTCTCAGTCGCAGCGTTCTCCGAGGGGTTGTTTTGAGTGTGGTGACACTCGTCACGTGATTAGAGATTTCCCCAGGGCGAGGAGGGGTGCGCCTCTATAGTCTTATCAGCCTCCACGTGCTCCACCAGGTCCTCCAGTTATTCTTCCAGCCCCAGCTGCCACTCCACCTCCTCAGCCAGCTCGAGGTGGGGGTCAGGGAGGTAGAGGTCACCCTAGAGGGGGAGGCCAGGCCATATACTATTCCCTTCCAGCCCGTTCCGAGGCTGTTGCTTCAGACTCGGTCATCACAGGTATTGTCTCTGTCTGCCATAGGGATGCATCCGTATTATTTGATCCAGGCCCTATGTATTCATATGTGTCCTCTTATTTTTCTTCAATATCTATGTATATACTCATGCGGGAAACTCTCTAGTTGTGGACCACGTATATCGGTCGTGTTTGATTTCTCTTAGTGGTTTTGAGACCAAGGCTGATTTATTTTTACTCAGCATGGTAGATTTCGATGTTATCTTAGGCATGGACTGGTTGTCGCCCCATTGTGCTATTCTTGATTTTCACGCTAAGACCGTGATGCTGGCTATGCCAGGCTTGCCGAGATTTAAGTGAAGAGGTGCCTTAGATTATAGTCCTCGCAGGGTCATTTCATTTCTTAAGGCTCAATGGATGGTTGAGAAGGGGTGTGATGCATACTTGGCCTATGTGAGTGATGCCAGTGTTGATACCCTTCCAGTTGAGTCAGTTCCAGTAATAAGGGTCTTTCCTGATGTATTCCCAGCTGATCTTCCGGGTATGCCGCCCGACAGAGATATTGACTTTGGCATTGATTTGTTGCCGAGCACTCAGCTCATTTCTATCCCTCCTTACCGTATGGCTCCTCCTGAGTTGAAGGAGCAGTTACAGGAGTTGCTTGATAAGGGTTTCATCAGACCTAATGTATCACCTTGGGGTGCTCCAGTATTGTTTGTGAAGAAAAAGGATGGTTTTATGTGTATGTGTATTGATTATCGACAGTTCAACAAGGTCACCGTGAAGAGAAAGTATCCTTTGCCTCGCATTGATGATTTATTCGACCAGCTAAAGGGTTCCAGGGTATTCTCCAAGATTGACCTTTTTTCTGGCTATCATCAGTTGATGATTCGGGAACCGGATATCCCGAAGACTGCCTCCAGGACCAGATATGGCCACTATGAATTTCTTGTTATGTCATTTGGGCTGACCAATGCCCCAGCAACTTTTACGCATTTGATACACAGTGTGTTCTGGCCTTATCTTGATTCCTTCGTCATTGTGCTTATTGACAACATCTTGGTGTATTCCCGATCATGGGAAGATCATGAGTAGCATTTGAGGACTGTGCTTCAGACTTTGAGGGAGAAGAGATTGTATGCTAAATTCTCTAAATGTGAGTTCTGGCTTGACTCAGTGGCATTCTTGGTCCCCATAGTGTCTTGGGATGGGATCAAGGTAGATCCGAAGAAGGTGGAGGCGGTGCAGAGTTGGCCTAGACTGTCATCCTCTACGGAGATCCGCAGTTTCCTTGGTTTGGCTGGGTACTATCACCGTTTTTTGGAGGGTTTTTCATCCATTGCAGCACCGATGACCAGGTTGACTCAAAAGGGTGCTCTGTTCAGGGGAGTGAGGAGTGTGAGGAGAGCTTTCAGAAGCTCAAGACAGCCTTGACTTCTGCTCCAGTGTTGGTATTTCCTACGGGTTCAGGGTCCTATACCGTCTATTGTGATGCTTCGAGGATTGGCCTCGGAGCCGTGTTGATGCAAGATGGTAGGGTGATTGCTTATGTGTCCAGATAGTTGAAGGTGCATGAGAAGAAATATCAAGTTCATGATCTCGAGTTGGCAGTGATTGTTCACGCCCTGAAGATATGGCGTCATTATTTATACGGTGTTCCCTGTGAGATTTTCACTGATCACCGGAGTTTGCAGCACATATTCAAGTAGAAGAACCTCAATATGTGCCAGAGAAGATGGTTGGAGTTGCTAAAGGACTATGACATCACTATATTATACCACCCTGGGAAGGCCAATGTGGTGGCTGACGCCTTGAGTCGCCAGGCGGAGAGTTTGGGGAGTTTGGCATATCTTCCGGCAGTTGAGAGGCCCTTAGACTTAGATATTCAGCCCTTAGACAGTCAGTTCATGAGGTTGAATCTTTCAGAGCCTTGTCAGGTTTTAGCTTGTGTGGTGGCTCGGTCTTCTCTTTATGACCGCATTCGAGAGCGCCAGTATGATGATCCCCACCTTCTGGTTCTTCAGAACAGGGTTCGGCAAGGTGACGCTAGGTATGTGGCTATAGGAGATGATGGTGTTATGAGGATGCAGGGTCGGCTCTGTGTGCCAAATTGGATGGGCTTCGGGAGTTGATTCTTGAGGAGGCTCATAGCTTGCGGTATTCCATTCACCCGGGTACCGCAAAGATTTACCAGGATCTGAGACAGCACTATTGGTGGAGAAGGATGAAAAAGGATATAGTGGAGTTTGTGGCCAAGTGTGTCAACTGTCAGCAAATCAAGTATTGGTGATTGAATGGGTGATTTTGGTGTTATGTGATGTGTTTTGGAGGCTCGACTGAGTTTGGATAACGTATTAGGACTGGTTGGTAAGTTTGGTTAAGGTCCCGGGGGCCTCGGGGATGTTTCAGATGCTTAACGGGTGAATTTAGAACTTGGAAGAACAACTGAACCATTGCTGGTTCTGGTGTCTCGCACCTTCGATGGACCTTCCGCAGGTGCGGACGTGGGGCTTGCAGGTGCAGACTTGGCCAAATCACCCAGTACTCGCAGGTGCAGTTGGTTTTCCACATGCGCAAAGCCGCAGATGCGGCCAACTGACCGCAGGTGCAGCCCCAAGCCTTTTAGTGGGTTTTCGCACTGCGATGGATATAGCACAAGTGTGGAAATCGGTGGTCAGATATATCAGATTCGAGGACTTGAATTTTATAGCTTCTAAAATCATTTGGAGCTCAAGTTTAGGCGATTTGGAGTTAGTTTTGAGGATAGGTTCATAAGTAACAATTCCTAATCCTATTCATTTTGTATATCATTAATTTATAGCAATTTCCTCCATCCAATCAAGGGATTTAGGTGAAAAATCATGCAAATGGGAAGAAGTTTCCCCAATTAGAAAATCCGAGAATTTAATAGGATTTTGTCGTCGTTCTCGATGATTCTTGTTTGAGTGAGTTCGTGAGTGAATGGGTGTTCTAAATGTGTAACTTTCACTCGATTCCGATACGTAAGCCCGTGGGACGTTTTGGGCGATTTTCCTAATTTCACGTATTAGCTTCGAACTTATTAGCTATTTTATTCCATAAAGTGATATTTACATTATGCAATCGAATTGAATAGATTCGGGCCATTCGGAGTTGGATACTCGTGGCAAGAGCGTGGTTTTGAGTTGAGTAGCGCAGTCGAGGTAAGTGGCTTGCCTAACTCTATGTTGGGGACTTCCCCTGGGCTGTCTTAATACTGCTTATGTTAGTTGGGCGTCGTGTGCGTGAGTTGACGAGTACGTATACAGGCCATTGTTTCAAAAAAACTCCATTTTTCCTCCATGACTTAAATCATTTCACTCCTATTTCACTGATTCCTGTATCGACTATGTAGTTTAGATTATGAAATAGCTTGCGTACCTTTTTTTACTTGAATTTTCCCTAGTTATTACAACATGTACCATGCTTAGGTAGTTTTATCCATATTTTGCCTGTGAGTTTCCTGATCTTTTTTAAATAAAAAAAATTATATCATGTATTTGTACTGCATTGCATAATCAAATTGGGACTACTGACGAGATTCCGGGAGCTTTCCACCTGTACTGCATTGCATATTTAAATTGGGACTACGGACAAGATTCCAGGAGCTTTCATCCTGTACTTCATAGCATATTTAAATTTGGACTACGGACGAGATTCCAAAAGCTTTCCCCTGTACTGCATTGCATATTTAAATTGGGACTACGGACGAGATTCTGGGAGCTTTACCCCTGCACTGCAATGCATACTTATTACTGTGATATATGTTGTGTTGAGCCGAGGGCTCCCTTTTATTATTTTCTTTTTGCTCAATGTTTCTACTGATTTGCCTCAGCTTATTATATCTCTCTATTCAAAATTTTAAACTATTTTTACTATAAAAATACAGTAGAGCCTTAACCTGACCTCGCCACTACTTAACTGGGTTAGGCTTAGCACTTACTGGGTACCAATTTGTGGTGTACTCATGCCCTTTCCTGTACATGTTTTTCGTGTGCAGATCCAGGTACTAGCGCTCAGTATCGTGGCCAGGGGTCCGAGCAGCAGCTTTTAGGAGACCGAAAGGTAATTTTGTCGCGCCTGCAGAGTCCTTCGAGTCATCTTCCACTCAAGATTTGGATAGATTTATTTTGCATGTAAATTCTCTTTCATTGTATAGAGCTATTTAGAGAAAAAGCTTGTGACTAAAGTGATATTCCGGGTTTTGGGAAAAGTTGTATTTTGTACGCGCCAAGTGGCGATGTTTCATTGTAGACTCGCTTACTTCACCTTTATTTTATTGCTTCTATTTAGTATGTGTTTTCAGCAATTAGGCTTACCTAGTCGTAGAGACTAGGCGCCGTCATGATGCCTTTCAATGGGTAAATCGGGTCGTGACATTAGCCATTCTTTAACACTATTCTTTATCTTTGGGCGATTTTGAGAGCATGCAAGGAAGGTATTCGACCTACCTATTGTAAGGTAAGTAATTCCTACTATAAATTTAGCTTAATACTTGAATTCTTAGGTAGATTAACACATCAAATTAGTGGAAATCATAGGTTAAGAGTAGAACCTAGGTTTTTGACAAAAATGGGAAATTACCAAGAAATTTGTTAAGGAATCATACAAAAACTATATAATATTGATCCTTAGGCTATGTATGATAGTTTCCTTCAAAAATTTCCGGAATCCGAGCATCTGCGCCCGGAGGTGGATTTTAGGATTTTCCCAATTTAGGTTGAAATGATCATTTAAGTAGGAGAATTAAGGACTTTGGAGTATAGACTGATTTGTTTATGCAATATTTGACTAGTTTCGAGTCCTTGGGTGACTAATTTGGAGTGTCGGGCGCATTCTTGACCCGTGAAGTAGACTTGAGGTGAGGTAAGTCTCCTTTCTAACCTTGTAAGAGGGAATCTTCCCCATAGATGAATTAAATGATTATGTGTTATTGTTTGTGGGGGACTACGTACGTGCGAGGTAACGAGAGCCCGTGCGTAGTGACTATTATTGTCATGTATGGGTAGTTAGGCCCACACTATGCCATGTGAATTCCATTAACTTGAGTTATATTCTTTGTAACTTCATTGTATGCAGCTTTGTTTCAAGAAAACCGAGAATTTGGTGTTTAAAAAGAATTGTTATTTGAAAAGGATTGAAAGAAAGGTGTTGTGTTTGCATGCGACCGCTTCACAATTTATATCCCACAAGCGGAATGATTATTTCCCCTATTCTCATGGGAGCGGGCCGTACGCCACGACAGGTTAATAGATGCATATATGGTTCGTTTCGTTCGACCCTTCTACATTGCACAATTATTACTATTATGTTGGCCTAGGCCGGATGTCCTTATTCCACTATGCGCAGGCTATTTGCTTGATGTTTTTATGACTTTTGAGCTGTGAAATATCCTGGAACAAACAGAAAACTTTTAAATTGGTGCTTCACCACGTATTTGGATTTTGATTTTGATTCGATATTTATTTCTTTATTATCCATGCTTACATGTTGTCCTCTTTTAAAATATCACCTAAATATACTGTTTGGACCCTAGTAAGTGTCAAGTCGACCTCTCGTCACTACTTCTTCAAGATTAGGCGGGATACTTACTGGGTACATATTGTTTATGTACTCACGCTACGCTTTGTACTTAATTGTACAAGTTCAGAGGCAGGTGCATCTGGGTACCAGTCCGGAGATCGTTCCTGATTTATACCCGGTCGAGGCTTCACGGTGAGATGCTTCCCTTGGCGACTTCCAGAAACATTTTGGAGTTATTATTTTGCAATTTCTATCTATACTTACTCAGACAGTAGGACAATTTTGATATTATTCTATTAGATGCATGTAGACTTCTGACACTAATTCCTGGCACACACACTAGTAGACTTTAGTTTTGGAATATAATTGTAAGTTATGACTTCATGATTATTTATTTTGTATAAACCTGCCTAAGTTATTTGTTTCTACTTAATGTCTCAAAACAAAGTTAAGCAAGTGTTGAAAAATGCTTTTGGTAAACTACATGAAGCTTACTAGTAGATAATAGTTGGCTTGCCTGACTGCGGTGTTGGGTGCCATCGCGACCTGGGTTAGGATTTGGGTCATGACAACATGGTATTAGACCTCTAGGTTCATGTAGGTCTCACAAGTTATGGGCAAACCCAATAGAGTCCTACGGATCGGTACAGAGACGTCTATATTTATCTTCGGGAGGTTATAGGGTGTTAGGAAATCTCTCTTTATTCACCTTTTATCGTGCATTTGATGGTATACGAAATCTCAGTCTTCTATTCTCTCACATATGGTGAGGACGCGTGCATGCGATGTTCCAGACCCGGGAGGGGCCGGTACCCTCATCATCCGAAGCCGCGGCAAAGGCCGGGGGAGGGCACTGGCCCGAGGTAGGGGACGAGGGCGTCCCAAGACTGTACCAGTTACACCCTCGGCAGATCTACTAGAGGATCCCATCACTAAGGAGCAGGGAAAGGTGCCCGCAGCAAATCCTGCCCCTTTGGACTTTATGACAGCGCTAGGATTTCCGGAGGACATGGGCTGTATGATGCGGTTCATGGACACCATTCCTTAGGCTAGTTTATTTCCAGCAGATCCGGCCAAATATCAGGCGGGAGGGGAGCACATACCCTTACTGTACAGGCCGCCAGACATGCAGCAATAATATATCATACCCCGGGTACCCTGCCTATGAGAAGGGTCCAGCCAGCAGCAGCAGCACTTGAGGTAAAACCAGCTGCGGACGGTGATCCGCAGAAGTTATTAGACAGGTGGACCAGGCTGCATCCCCTTGTCTACGGAGGAGATCATCATGAGGACGCACAAGACTTCATTGATAGGTGCAGGGACAGACTGCACAACATGAGGATACTGGAGTCTCATGGAGGTGACTTCACTACCTTTCAGCTAGAGGGCAGGGCCCGCAGATGGTGGCAGTCCTACCTTCTTGGAAGACCGGCAGACTCTCCTCAACTCACTTGGGAGCAGTTCACTCAGCTAATCCTAGACAGATACTTTCCACCCTCTAAGAGGGAAGATCTGCGGTATCAGTTTGAGCAACTGGAGCAGGGTCAGATGTCAGTGACCGACTAAGAGGCTAGGTTTTCTGAGCTATCTCGTCACGCACTCATAATACTTCCTACTGACGCAGAAAGAGTGCGGAGATTTGTAATTGGGTTGCATCCAGGTATTAGGGCCAACATGGCCCGAGAATTGGAGATGGGGACTCCTTATCAGCTTGTGGTAGAGATTGCTCGCAGGATCGAGGGCTATCAGTCGAGGTGCAGAGAGCAGGGGCAGCAAGATAAGAGAGCTAGATTTTCTGGGGATTTTCGAGGTGCTCCAGCTAGGGGAAGAGGTTAATTTGGTTGGGGCCAACCATGTAGGCCCCCATATTCAGCACCACCACCCCCTCCATGAGGTGTTCCAGCAAGGCCTTATTTCACCGCCATGCCGGAGAGTTCTTACCGCCCGCCAGCTATTCAGGTTCCTTCGGTGGGTATTCTGGTCATCAAGGGTCTTCCATCCCTTACTTCAGTGCTATTCCCAAGAGTTCACATCGCCCTCCCACTATTTAGGGTTCTTCTTCAGGGCAGCAGGCCATGGTGCTGGGAGGTTGTTATGAGTGTGGGGATCCAGGTCACATGAAGAGGCATTGTCCCAGGCTTCGGGGCAAGGCAGTGTAGCAAGTTCACCAGCCTATAAGATCAGCACCAGCAGTTCGGCCACTCATAGGTAGAGGACAGGCTGGTAGGGGTCGTCCCAGAGGTGGAGGCCAGGCAGGGGGAGCCCAGCCAGCTCCTGTTTATTCCGGTGGAGGTCAGTCATCCGATGCTCCAGCCAGTTTCTATGCTATTCTGGCCAGATCAGATGTAGTGGCCTTAGATATTGTGATCACAGGTATTATTTCAGTATGTGGTAGAGATGCATCGGTATTATTTGATCCACGGCCCAATTATTCATATGTATCAGCCTTATTTTCTCATTCCCTGGATATTCCTCGTGAGTCCTTGGGTACTCATGTTTATGTGTCCACTCTCGTGGGCGATCTTGTGTGGTTACATTCTATGGGTTCGAGTCCAGAGCGGACCTTCTGTTGCTTGATATGGTTGATTTTGAAGTCATCCTGCACATGAATTGGAAGTCTCCCTATCATGCCATTCTAGATTGCCATGCCAAGACTGTTACTCTAGCCATGCCTGAGTTGCCGAAATTGGAGTGGAGAGGTTCCTCAATTAGTGCCGCTAATCGGGTTATTTTTTTCCTGAACGCTCGACATATGGTCGAGAAGGGTTGTTTGTCTTATCTTGCGTATGTGCGGGATACCACCGCCAAATCTCTGATGATTGATTCAGTGCCAGTAGTTCTAGAGTTTGATGATGTATTCCCTTCAGACCATCCAAGCATACTACCGGATCGTGACATTGATTTTTGCATTAACTTAGCTCCAGGCACCCAGCCTATATCTATTCCTCCGTACCGTATGGCTCCAAAGGAACTGGGGGAATTGAAAGGACAACTTGAGGAGTTGTTGGCTAAGGGGTTTATCAGGCCGAGTGTATCGCCTTTGGGTTCTCCATTGTTATTTGTGAAAAAGAAGGATGGGAATATGCGGATGTGTATTGACTACCGCCTGTTGAACAAGTTCATCATCAAGAACAAGTACCCATTGCCACGTATTGATGATTTGTTTGACCAGTTGCAAGGTGCTTGGGTGTTTTCTAAGATTGACCTGAGATCGGGGTACCATCAGTTGAAGATTCGGGACTCGGATGTTCCGAGGACGGCCTTTCGTACGAGATATGGTCATTATGAGTTCCTGGTGATGTCCTTTGGTTTGACTAATGCCCCAGAAGAATTTATGGACTTGATGAACAGGGTGTTCAGGCCTTATGTTGATTCTTTTGTTATCGTCTTCATTGATGACATTCTGATTTACTCACGTAGCCTGGGGGAGCACGAGCAGCATTTGAGGGTTGTGCTCCAGACTTTGCGAGAACATAAGTTGTATGCTAAGTTCTTCAAGTGTGAGTTTTGGTTAGATTCTGTGGCATCCTTAGGGCATGTGGTATCCGGAGAGGGTATCAAGCTTGATCCTAAGAAGATTGAGGCAGTTCAGAGTTGGCTACGTCGTACTTCAGCTACAAAGATCATGAGATTCTTGGGACTAGCAGGTTATTATCGTCGATTTGTGGAGGGTTTTTCATCCATTGCAACTCCTCTGACTAGATTGACTCAGAATAATGCCCCATTTCGATGGTCCGACCAGTGTGAGGCGAGCTTTCAGAAGCTCAAGACAGCATTGATATTAGCACCAGTTCTAGTGGTTCTTAATTTTATTTGCATAGGGAAAAATTCATAATGAAAGAAAATTCAAAAAAATATCAAACCATCTAACTCACAGATATCACAAAAATGTACAATTAATAATTACATCGAATTGTCGTATAAAAACAAATTCAATAAATGTGATTCGAGGCATGGCAATTAGGTGATTAAATGTCACGACCCAAATTTCCCTCTGTTGGGTATCGTGATGGCACCTAGTCTTAAAGACTAAGTGAGCCTAATATTCACGGAATAACAAAAATAATAAATAAAATCTAATATTTTTCTGAAATAAATAATTCTTTATACATTTCATATTACCAAACCCAGTAGTACAAGTCATAAGCTTTAAAGAAATTACACTAAAACTCCTAAAAATACCATTGTTCAGAAAGAAGTACAACAGTGCAAACAGAAATATAAGATGGTGACTCCGAAACCGCGAACACTGAAGCGGTTTTACCTTGAGTCCCCACAACAGCCACCGCGCTGCTAACAATCAATCGGCCAGCTATGCGAAAACCTGGAATCTGCACAAAAAATGTGTAGAAGAGTAGTATGAGCACACCACAGCGGTGCCCAGTAAGTATCAAGACTAACCTCGGCGAAGTAGTGACGAGGACTAGTCAAGACACCCACTGGTCTAATAAAACTGAACAAGTATCAACATAGGAATCAGGGAAATAATGATATGCACATAAAGGCTATGCAATATAGCTAACAAGGCAGTGAATTCGATAAAGAAGGAAAACAATAAGTATCAGTGGAAAACCATGAAGTAACACAAGGACTGAATAAAACACAACAAATTTGGGATGTAAATATACAACACATACATGTAATGACTCAACGACTTTAACCACTTCTACATCAAATTACGGGTTCGAATATTGGGACCCGTAAATGATGAATTGTACGAGGTTCTGAACCTCGGACAATTCACCATTTACGGGTCCCAATATTCGAACCCTAGCACTTGGCATCTTGCGCCCTCATTCAGATACTAACTGCATGGACGACTCACATGCCAATTATGTCATTTCCACCCGTACGGTAAGCACAACAAGAGTATCTATACTTGACAACAGCAAGGAGCCCTAAATCCATTAGTAGTACTTCACTACGTGTATGCTTGTGCAGGTGTCCTAACATGATTTCAACAACCAATAAAACATAAGGAAAGAAAGAGGGTAACACGTACATTTTCATCTCACAAGTTTCCACGCGAATAAACTCACATGGTAAGTGTTCCAGTACACAATATCAACAACAAGGAATGCCCCCAGGCTAACACAAGTATCACAAACAATCCCTGACATAGCCCACCTTGTCTCGCCACGTGTGCAATAGTAAAGTATATGCCTGCCTTGTTTCGCCACACGTGCATAAACATGTTCCACCTTGTCATGCCACGTGCGCAACCCACATATACATATCCCGCCTTGTCACGCCGCATGTGCAATATCAATAGAAAACACGGCACGACAAAAACCTCGTGCAAACCCCATATCAACAACCGCATGGCAGAAACCTCGTGCATCACAATAACCATAACAGCACAGCAAAAACTTCGTGCATCACCACAACAAGTACAACCATAACAATTGACAATAATACAAGATACGGTAGATACATCAATTCAAGAACCTTGATCACAAGAAAAGCAAGGGTATTTCCCAAGGAATAACCACAACAAAGAATACTAGGCATAATAAGGACAACTCAACAAGGAAGAAAATAACATATAAGGGTCGTACCAAAATACACGGTTCAATCAACAAGGAACTCACACAAATCCGATAACTCCATATAAGGGCAAGTCGCAAAGGTATAGAATATCTAAATTTCTTTTAAGGTTGAGAAGTTACTAGAATATTAAACAATTTCCACTTAAGGACAAGAAGCAGAGAATAATCATAACTTCATTTAAGACCAAAACAATTATAGGTGAGATGAAGATAATTGCAAATTTGAGAAAAGAAGTTAAGAAGACATAGCATGACAGTAAAAAGGAAATAAAATCTTCAGATAAGTCAATTAGGAGTCAAATAGGCAATAGGAATAAATCCAAAATTAAGAAATTCTACATTTAAGCAAATAAAGATGACACTAGAAATTAGGAAAATTAAATCATGCTAAGGACAAATTCATACTCGACGAATATAAGGATCTAAGATTCCTAAAGGGTCTACTTCCCACAAATAAATCCGAGAACGCACTCGTCACCTCGCGTACACGGACTACAATCAACATAGAAGACTCAAATCCTAAGGAGTAATTCCCCCACATAAGATTAGGCAAGATACTTATCTCGAGGACGACAACACGGTACTCTAAAATGCACTTATCGGGATAAAAAGACCTCCGGGAGGCTCAAAATCAACTAAAACCACTTCAAAATACACATAAAACGTATACGGAACTATTCCGAATAATAAAGTTTCAATCTTTAACAAATTCTAAAAATCGGTCCAAAAGTTGACCCCCGGGCCCGCACCTAGGAATCCGACAAGTGTTAAAAAATCCGATTACCCATTTCAACACGAGTTCAGCCATACAAAATTTACCAAGTTCTGATACCATTTCGTCCCTCAAACCATGAAATTTCGTTTTGAAGAATTTTCTTCAAAAACCAACATTTTCCCTACCTAAAATACAATTTAAATGACAAAAACAAGGACTAATTCATGGAATATTATAATTCTAGATGAAGAACACTTACCCAATCGAATTGTGTGAAAAACCCTCAAATAATCGCTCAAACACGAGCTCTACAAGTCAAGATATGAATAAAATAGTCTAACCCTCGTTTTTGGATTATATTTTGTCTGCCCAGATA
This sequence comes from Nicotiana knightiana, assembly GCA_005239525.1. Classification (NCBI taxonomy): domain Eukaryota; kingdom Viridiplantae; phylum Streptophyta; class Magnoliopsida; order Solanales; family Solanaceae; genus Nicotiana; species Nicotiana knightiana. The sequence goes on along the minus strand of ML417367.1, from coordinate 55,974 downwards.
TTTGTTCAATGCGATCGCGGACGAGAAGATGTGATCGCATAGAAGGAAAAATGCCACTGGTCAAATTGTGCTATGCGATCGCGTAAGGAGTGAAGCGATCGCATAGAAGGAAAATTTTACTGACCAAAAAAAGTTCTATGAGATCGCGAATAAAGTAATGCGATCGCGTATAAGAAATTTTCTGCTGTCCCACGCCATATTGTGCGATCGAGAACCAGTTTATGCGAACTCAATGAAGAGAAAAACCTGGGTGGATCACAACACACTACGCGATCGCTGCTCTGCCTATGCGATCAATAGAAGGGAACATCATAAGCATAACAACATTGAAAAAATGAGGGAAAATTGACTCGAAGCCTAACCGAAACAAACCCGAGGCCCCAGGGACCCCGTCTAAACACACAAACAAGTCATATAACCTAACACTGACTCACTCGAGGTTTCAAATCACATAAACAACACCAAAACAGCGAATCAAACAAAAAATCAAACTTATGAATTTACAAATCTTCAATTATCAAAACTCGTGTCGAAACCTATCAATTCAACCCTGAATGACGCCAAATTTTCCAGACAAGTCATAAATGACACAATGGACCTACAGCCACTCGCGGAATTCCATTCTGAGCCCGATATCAAAATTTCACCTATCGACCGAAATCGCCTAACTTTCGCCGAATTACCACAAATTACTCTACGGACCTCCAAAACCAATTTCGGACGTGCGCCTAAGTCAAAAATTATCATACGAAGCTGTTGGGATCACCCAAAATTGATTCCGAGACTGTTTACTTAAAAGTCAAACCTCCGGTCAACTTCCATCACTTGAGCTTCAAAAATAGAAATTCCAATTCGACTATGGAAGTCAGTAAATGAATCCAAACACGCACGCAGGTTGATATACACAAAGTGAAGATGTTCGAGACCTTATGCCACCGAACAGAGCTTAATTTCTCAAAACGACCGGTCAGGTTGTTACATTAAATATATGCCAACAATTATCCAATTTACTACATAATATGCCTAAGACTTTAATTCAATATATTTTGCACATATAAAGCTCGGGTACGTACTCGCCACCTCACGCACACGACTTTTCACATTTCACAAATGGCACATAAGACTCGATGCTTAAGGGGTAATTCCCCCACTCGAGATTAGACAAGACACTTACCTTTTTGAAGTTAGGCCGATATTCCAAAATCGCCTTCTTGCTTGAATTGACCTCCAGACCGCTCAAATCTATCCAAATTAATTGCATAACTTCATTAAAATTCATAGAAATAATTCTAGATAATAATACGCAAATTTAAATTTCACATTAAAAGTCAACAGAAGTCAGCGCAGCCCCCCTCTCGGAACCCAACATTATTTTCACTAAATCTGAACACCAGTTCCGATACCAGTTCAACCATACCAATTTTATCAATTTTCGATAACAACTCGACCTCCAAATCTTAAATTTTCATTTTCAAATCCCTAGACCCAAATCCCCAATTTACACCTCAAAAACATGTAATCTAGTCGGATTATTTGATGATAGTTCAATATTATGGAGTAGAAATGATCACAACTGACTTACCTCAAGATTTTCCATGACTTCTCAGTCAAAATCGCCCAAATCCGAGACCCAAAACTCAAAAATGAGTAAAAATGGCTGACCCTCGCTTTTAGGCATTCTTCCTAGGCAAGTCGCATGAATGAAATGCAACTTTGCCTGATTTTCGGGAAAAAAATGAACTACTATCAGCCTTTATTCAATCGATCATAACTTTTTGTACAAACATCTAAATGATAAATGGTTTACATTTCCGGAAACTAGAATCAAAGGAAACTAGAATAAATGGTTTACATTTCCTTGTAGATTGCGAGATATACGCTTCCAAAGTAGGCTCCTCACATCACAAATTTCTGGGGAAATTACAAAACAGCTTTATCAGCCTTCATTCAGTCGATCATAACTTTCTGTACAAATATCCAAATGATGAATGGTTTAATTTCTGGAAACTCGAATTCAAAGGCTACAACTTTCATGCTTTTCAAATTTTCTGATTCGTTATATATTTCGAGATATAAGCTTCCAATGTAGGCTCCTCGCATCAGAATTTTCAAACCTTGCTGTTAAAAAAAAACAGCAAGTTAAATTGGCCTAAAAATGGTCCGAAGCCACTACAAAACTCACCCGAGACCCTCGGGTCTTTAACCAAATATGCCAACATGTCCCAGAATACAATATGAACTTAGTCAAGGCTTTAAACCACGCTAAACAGCACTAAAATTTTCAAATCGCTCCAGGAATCGAATTATGAGTTCTCAAATTTTCCAACTTGTATATTTTGCGCCGAAACCTATCAAATCAAATCGGAATGACTTCAAATTTTTCACGTGAGTCATAATTAACGTAACAGAGCTGTTCCAATTTTCGAAATCGAAATCCGACCCCGTTATCAAAATTTCACCATTCTGTCGGACTTTTCTAAAATCTTATATTATCCAACTTTCACCAAAATGCGTCGAATTGTCCTACGGAGTTTCAAATCCAAATCCAAACATACGCCTAAGTCCGAAATCACCATACGAAGATAGTGACATCATCAAATATCCATTCCGAGGTCGTTTGCTTAAAAGTCAACTCTCTTGTCAACTCTTTCCATTTAAACTTCAAAATGAAAATTTTTCTTTAAATTAAATTCCGAATCTTCCGAAAACTAAACTAGACCACACACGCGAGTCATAATACATATTACGAAGCTGCTCAAAACCTTATGTCGCTGAACGGGGCGTAAATTCTTAAAACAACAAGTCGGGTCGTTACATTCTCCACCTCTTAAACAAATGTTCGTCCTCGAACGTTCTAAGAATTATTCTGAGGTTACCAAATTGATGATTTTACTTTTACACATATACTCATGGTTGGTTCCACGCTAGCTTATTTGATATAAGCCCGATAACATCATCTTATTTGAGATTATTTCCTTTGTTCATATTTGTAAACTTTAAAATCAATTTCTTACACTCCAGCATTTTCATAAGGCCTAATTTTCACAACAACGCATGGTATTAGTCTCAACTGGCTATAGCAACTCGTGCCTATGCACACATCAAAAATTTTCTAGGGTGTTACATTCTCCCCCAATTAGGATCATTCACTCTTGGATGAGAAATAGAGTCTGCCCTCAAACACATAACATAACTTTTCTCTTCTTTCGCACATATCAATCTCCCAAATTCTTCTAACTCCCAAAATTAATAGAAAATTCGATAGAGACTCCCCTGTAAATGGGCCTATCCACCTGCGAGTAACACCAAAACAACTCCTAGCAACACATCCATAACCCAACAAAGCACCACAAGACATATATCAATAACAAAATTCTCAGCATTACAAACACTGCATTATCATAATGGTATTAGGACATGAAGCACATCATATGTATGCCCATCAACACATCTCTGGTCTTAAAAGTTGTTCATAATTAATCCCAGCATCATCGATTATCTCATATTAACCAGTACCTCATTTAAAAAAAATTTCACAACACTGACAACAGAATGTGAGGCTTTTGCCCGATTTAACGAGTCACGTTTAACGCCACCTGGGCACTCACCTCATAGGCTAAAACTCAATAACTACAGCACAATCATGGCATAGAAACACGTAAAATAATTATCACATAAGTCTATCATGCATAACTCCCTATTAGTACGATAGTACAAATTAAACTTAACAAAGGGAGAATTTAAACTCATAAATATTTCACCACAAGGACCTCGTCCTTACATAACTTCCACCGCAGCTTGTAGCCCGGTATAAATATTTCACAGCGTATATAAAATGCGAGGATCTCGTACTCAACTCTGAATCACAAGTATTTTGCACATTGTGCCAACTGAAATTTCAATTTCCTTTCTTTCTTTTTTTCAATAAATTTCATGAACATTTTTCATAACACGTAATGAAACCCCAAACCAATAGGGCATCTAATTCAAAAAATTGAAATCAATTATTCCGAAATCACATAAACTGTAGAGAGTAATAGAAATCATTTTTGGACTTAGAGTCCTCAATAGTGTACAAAATAAAAATAATACACACGGGTTAACATCATCGAATCTCCCATCATGGATAAACATATAAGTGGATCACAAAATTACGAAGCTCACCCATAAGCGGAGCATAATAGGAGGACTCACCTCAATAATCAGAACTAAATAAAATTTAAAAAAATCCTTTTATAACAAATCGAGATCGTACCTGAAACGACACCACCTGGTGTAGTGGCCTCATCCAAACCATAGCAAATATATCAACGGGCTGGGCCTCTCCCTCTAGGGCGCCCTCTACCACCCCTAACTAGATATGTAGGTTGAGTAGTAACTGAAATGTGGCCCCTAGCCTGAGTGCCCTGATGTCACGACCCAAATTTCTCCTCTGTTGGGTATCGTGATGGCACCTAGCGTAAGGAGTAGGTAAGCCTAACATTCGTGGAATAGGAAAAATAATAAATAAAATCTAATGTTTTTATGCAAAAAGGATTCTTTATACAAGAGCGTATTCCCAAAACCCGGTACTACAAGTCATAAGCTCTATAAAGAGTTTACTACAACATCTAAATACAATTGTTTGGAAGTAAGTGAAAACAGTGTAAATACATAATAGGAAGGTGACTCCGAAGCCTGCAAACGCAGAAGCAGATTACCTTGAGTCTCCTCAGCAAGAGTCCGCACAACTACTAGCGATCAATACCCGGATCTGCACAAAAATGTGCAAAAGTGTAGAATGAGCACACCACAGGGATGCCCAGTAAGTATCAAGACTAACCTCAGTGAAGTGGTGACGAGGAGTAGTCAAGACACCCACTGGTCTAATAAGTCAACATGCATAAATATAGGAATGACAGGGCATGACACCTGTCTAATGACTACACAATATAGTTAACAACATAACAACTACAATGCGGAAGAAAATACAGCAATTAACGATGGAACATAATAATAATACACAGAAGGATGGACGGGAACACAGCCCAAGTCCGGAAATCACAACACAGTAAGGAGAAGTAGTAACTCAACACTGCATTAGTCTCCACACCAGGCCTTAGCCACAAATACCATTAAAATGGTCAAAATCTTTGAGTGTAAACTTTCACCCTCAAGTTTCTAGATTGAAAGTGTTAAGGTAATATCCCTTTTAAAGGGAAATTCTTTTGAAATATAATTTTCCCAAGAGATGTCTCTCAGACATAGTTTTCTTCAACATAAACATTTTCCAAATATTCTTTTCCAAAGGGATATCCTTCAACCTAGTTTTGTTTAACATAAACATTATTCAAATATTCTTTTTCCAAAGGAATGTCCTTCAACATAGTTTTATTCAGGATAATTGTTTTTTTTTTTCAAATTGGACTTTCCAAATAATTGTCTTTCAAACATAATTCCTTTAGTAAAATCTACCAGGATCTCGTCCCGTAGTTTTGAATTCATCACACAATATAGAGGATCTCCCGGAATGCGTCCGCAGTCCCAAAATAAATATGCAGTACATGGGGAAAGCTCCCGGAATACGTCCGTAGTCCCAAAATAAATATGCAGTACAGGGGGAAAGCTCCTAGAATACGTCCATAATCCCAATTTAAATATGCAGTGCAACAACCAAAGACAACAATTATAGCACAGAAGAGAACTCGTACATCGCCACATCAAATACAAAGAAAATAGGACAATGACACAAGATACGATGAATAAATCGATACAAGAACTTCAATTCACAAAGAAACAATAGAACATCGTTCACAAGGAATAATCATGGCACAGAATACTAAGTGCAAAAGGGAACAACTTGTGATGACCCAAGGGGTCATTTTATGAATTTAGACTCTATTCTAGGATTAATAACCCTAAAAAGACTAATTTTAAATATCTCAATTTGTGTGCGTAGTCTGGACGTGAAACCGGAAAGCCCTTATGTGAAACTATGAGAAATAGTGATTGCTAGAATTTAAATTTGTTAAAAGTTGACTTTGGTCAACATTTTGAGTAAACGGACCCGGGTTCACGTTACGAAAATCTCAGGAGGTCTGCAGTAAAATATGGGACTCAAACGTATGCCCGGAAATGAATTCCGAGGTCCCAAGCCTTAGAAATAAAATTTTGAAAGAAATTGTTTTGCTGAAATATTTATGAAATAAAGAAAAGAATTAATGTTTGAAATTATTGGTATCGGGCCCGTATTCTGGTTCCGGAGCCCGATACAGGTTTGTTATGATGTTTCATGGTTAACTGTGAAATTTGGTGAAAAACGGAGTTCGTTTGACGTTATTCGGACGTCTGTTTGAAATGTTATGAAATAGTAAGAGTTCTTGATGAAAATGATGAGTTTTGAGATTTAATTCCTAGTTTTACTTGTTATTTTCATGATTTGATCACATGAGCAAGTCCGTATGATGTTATTAGACTTGTGTGGATGTTTGGTATAGAGCCCCAAGGGCTCGGGTGAGTTTCGGATAGGGCACGGGATGTTTTGAACTTAAGAAAAATTGTTGGTTTTCTAGTTTCTGGTGCCCAGTAAATTAGTGCTACGCGATCGCATAACCTTCTCCGCGATCGCATAGTGTAGATCATGGTGGTCTTTTTTTGTTCTATGCGATCGCATAGCTATATCCGCGATCGCATAGTGTTAATTTGCTGGGGGACAACTTTTGTTCTATGCGATCGCATAAATTCTTCTGCGATCGTATAGTGAAAATTTCAGGGGGTATTTTTTTATTCTATGCGATCGCATCCCTTCTTCCGCGATCGCATTGAAGACCTACCCAGTCATATAAATACACTGTTAAACACGGACATAACCTATTTGTCAACCATTTTTCGAACTACGAAGCCCTAGAGATGATTTTCTTCACCAAGGTTCATCCCCAAAGTATTAGTAATCAATTCTAAACTATGTTCTTTCAATTCCTTATTGTTTTTCATCACTTTTAAAGCAAAAACTAAGAAATTTAATGGTAAAAATTGAGGGTTTGGGTAGAAATTAGGGAATTTTGTAAAAATTAAATTTTTACATCGAATTGAGGTCGGATTTCAAAACTAATAGTATAATTGGGTTCGTGGGTGAATGTAATATGGTCCGAACCTTGAGTTTAGACTAAGTAGGCCCGGGGTCGGGTTTTCACTTTTTTCGAGAAAACTTAGGAAAAAGTATGTTTTTAAATAAAGTTAGTTCCTTTAGTATTAGTTGGTGATTTTGAGTTAATTATGATTATATTCGAGCAAGTTAGAGCAAGATTCTAAAGGAAAAGCTATAATTGAGCAGTGAGTGGCCTACGAAATTGAGGTAAGTGTTTTGTCTAACTTTGACTTAGGGGAATAGGAATCCCAACTTATTTGCTATGTGAATTTGTATGTGTGGGGTGTATAGGTGAGGTGACAAGTATCTATGCACCACCAAATGGTCTGTTAAACATGATCCCTTTCCCATTCCCAATTTAATTGATTCTTGTCTTAATTGTTCTATGTTCATTTTGTTTCTATGATTACTTGGCCTTGTTATTTTGTTGTCAAATATTGTTGTGGTTATATTGGCAAGAGTTATGGTTGTTTAGCTAGATCCCTTGTTGTATAAAACGGTTGAGGGTTTGGCATTGTTTATACGAGATATATATATAGTTACAATTCTTGTTGGTTTCATGGTTGAGAAGTTATTGATGACGTTTATGAGAAAAATACAGTTTCCTATTTATAATTGTTGAGACAAATATATTGTGAAAGGCTTGGCCTAAATTTTGAAATTTATGAATAAATTGATATGAGATGTCTGGTGGGAGCGGGTTGCACGCCGCAACAAGGAGTGATAATGGTGGACAGGTGGGATCGGGTTGCACGCTACAACAGGAGTATAAGGGTGATATATTTAGGGAGGAGCAATAAGGGTGGACAGGTGGGAGCCGTTTGCACGCCGCAACAAGGAGCAATAAGGGAGGACATTTATATTTTTACTGAATTTCAAAGAAATTAAAGATTTGAAAAGCTTAAATGTTTATTTTACTATTCTTCATATTTTTGGTACTACTTTTATTTAAAGTTAAAGTTTGGAAACTTGGGATTTTTTTGAGAATTGGTTATATCTGAGACCTGGAAAAGGTGGCTGAGTTATTTTATTGTCGTTGCAGTATTTAATTATTTGTTTAGATTTCCTTATCGCTTCATATATTATTGTCACAGGTTATATTATTAAAGCCTCGTCGTAGCCTCGTCACTACTTCGTCGAGGTTAGGCTCGGCACTTACTCAATACATGGGGTCGGTTGTACTGATACTATACTCTGCACTCTTTTTGTGCAGATCCAGGTATCGGCCAGCTGTAGAGACATTTAGAGCGGTTGTTCAATTACGCGGAGACACGAGGTATATATGCCGGCGTCCGCAGATCCCTAGATTTTTCTCCCATTTTTATAAAACTGTTTTATTATATTCAGGACAGTTGTACTATTTCTTTTAGCCCAATATTTGTAGTATTCTTTAGTAGTTCGTGAATTGTGACATCAGAATCTGGGGTAGTTCTAGATTCATTTATATGATTAGTTTCGTGGATTGATTTAATTAATTAATTGTTTATTCTCTTTATTATATTGGGAATCATTCATTAAAAGCCAATAGACTCAGTTTACTTTAGATTATTTTATTATGTCTAAATGGATAAATAATGCAAAGTAATTAATCGAATTCTAACATTGGCTTGCGTAGCAAGTGGTGTTAGGCGCCATCCCGATCCTTAAGGTTGGGAATTTGGGTCGTGACAAGTTGGTATCAGAGCACTAGGTTGCTTCGGTCTCACAATTCACGGACAAGCTTAGTAGAGTCTGAAGGATCGGTACGGAGACGCTTGTACTTATCTTTCGGAGGCTATTGAGTTAGGAAACAACTCTATTTTTACTTCTACTCTATCGTGCGATTCTTGTATCCCAAATACTGATTAGATTCTTCTATTATCTCGCAGATGGCGAGAACACGTGCTTCATCTTTCGCTGACCAGCATTTCAGTCCTCCAGCAGTAGCTCCTACTAGGGGCAGTGGCCGAGGCCGAGGCAGGAATCAGCCCGTTGCTCAGGCAGCAGCCCCAGTCGCGGAACCACAGATTGCGATTGATAAGGTGGTTCCAACTCAGACTGTTCCAGCGGGGCCAGATCAGGTTCCCGAGGGGTTTAATGCTACTCTGGTCCTTCAGGATGCTTTGGTCCGTTTGGTGGGTTTGATGGAGAGTGTGGCCCAGACAGGCACATTCCCTGTTGCAGCAGGCATATCTCAGGCTGGAGGCGAAGTCCAGACCCCTGACACCCACACTCCAGTCCAGACTACTTCTTAGGTTCAGACCCAAATAGCCAATCCCGTTGGGGTACTTCAGCCAGTTGCAGTAGTGCCGCCCGTTAATGGGGCAGCTATGTCTACCGATGCTTTACGGAGATTGGACAGGTTCATTAAGTTATTTCCTGTTCACTTCAGTGGTGCTACTTCAGAGGACCCTCAGGAATATCTGGATAATTGTCATGTGGTGTTGTGAAATATGGGTATTTTGGAGGCCAATGGGGTCGATTTTAATTCTTTTCCGATGACTGGTTCCGCCAAGAAATGGTGGAGGGATTTTCTGTTGATGAAAGCATTTGGATCACCTGCTCTGACTTGGGATTAGTTCTCTCATCTCTTTTTGGAGAAGTTCTTGCCTGTTACTAATCGAGAGGATAAACGTCGTCAGTTTGAGCGATTTCAGCAGGGCAGCATGACATTGACCCAATATGAGACACGTTTCGTGGATTTGGCTAGACATGCCGTTCTTTTATTTCCCACAGAGAGGGAGAGGGTCAGACGGTTTATTGATGGCCTTGCTCAGCCCATAAGGTTGTAGATGGCCAAGGAGACAGGGACCGAGATTTTCTTTAGGATGCTGCTAATATAGCTAGGAGGTTTGAGTCAGTTCTTGGGATGCGAGGTTAAGGGTCAGACAAAAGACCTCGCTATTTCGGTAGATTCAGCGGTGCCTCATCATGGCGGAGATACTTAGAGTAGAGGCCATTTTTTCAGGCCATTTAATTCAGCACTTCAGACGTCCCATGGTGCTTCAGGAGGTCGTGGCCTTTACTCGCCTTATCCTGATCAGTCAGCCTCGATCAGAGAACCTCCTTTTTGGAGTTATTATCGTGGTCAGCCGGTTCTTCAGGGCCAGCCTCAGTATCAGGATGGTTGTTATGAGTGTGGTGAGTATGGGCACATTTAGAGGTCTTGTCCGAAATTCTTGGGTAATCACCCTCAGTACCAGAATTCTCGTGCCATAGTTCCAGCACCAGCTACAGCACCACTTGCCCAGCCAGCCAGAGGTAGGGGTCAGGTAGTCAGAGCTAGAGGTTAGAATGTTAGAAGTGGAGGTCAACATGCTAGAGGTGGAGGCCAGCCCGCTAGAGGTGGTTGCCAGCCAATTAGAGGTGGAGAACCACATGCCAGGGGTCCTCCTGGTGACGTAGTTTAGGGTGGTGGGGCCCAGCCCCGACTATATGCATTTCTAGCCAGGCCTGAGGCAGAGTCCTCCGATGCTGTTATTACAGGTATTATCTCAGTTTGTGATAAATATGCTTCAGTTTTGTTTGATCCGGGGTCTACTTACTCGTATGTTTCATCCTATTTTGCCTCGTATTTGAATGTGCCCCGTAATTCCTTGAGTGTTCCTATTTCTGTGTCTACACTGGTAAGGGATGCTATCATGGTAGATCAAGTATACCGTTCGTGCGTTGTAGTAATAGAAAGTCATGAAACTAGTGTGGATCTTTTACTTCTAGACATGGTTGATATTGAGGTTATATTGGGCATGGATTGGTTGTCGCTCTATAATGGCACCTTAGACTGTCACGCCAAGACAGGTACCTTAGGATTGTCGGGGTTGCCTCAATTAGAATGGAAAGGGACCCCTGGTCATTCTCCCAGCTGGGTAATTTCATATGCCAAGGCTCTCCGCATGGTGGAGAAAGGATGTTTGGCTTATTTGGCCCATATTCGTGATTCCGCTGTCGAGGTTTCTTCTATAGAGTCAGTTCCTATCGTGCGTGAGTTTCTTGAGGTCTTCCCTGTAGACCTGTCAGGTATGCCACCCGACAGGGATATTGATTTTTGTATTAGTGTGGCTCCGCGCACTCAACCCATTCCCATTCCTCCATATCGGATGGCCTTACCAGACTTAAAAGAACTAAAAGAACAGTTGCAAGACTTGCTAGATAAGGGTTTCATAAGAGTGTCTCGCCTTCGGGTGCACCGGTTTTGTTTGTAAAGAAGAAAGGTGGGTCGATGAGGATGTGTATAGATTACTGGCAGCTAAATAAAAGTTACTATCAAGAATAATATCCATTGCCGAGAATTGATGACCTATTTGATCAGCTTCAGAGTGCTAGAGTATTTTCAAAAATTGATTTGAGGTCAGGCTATCATCAGCTGAAGATTAGGGCGTCCGATATTCCTAAGACAACCTTTCGGACGAGGTATGGGCATTATGAATTTTTGGTTATGTCTTTTGGGCTGACTAGTGCTCCAGCAGCCTTTATGGACTTAATGAATCGGGTTTTCAAGCCCCATCTGGAATCTTTCGTGATCTTGTTCATTGATGACATTCTTATATACTACCGCAGTCGGGAAGAGCATGAGCAGCATCTCCATATAGCACTCCAGACTTTGAGAGATAATTAGTTGTATGCCAAGTTTTCAAAATATGAGTTCTGGTTAGATTCAGTATCTATTTTTGGTCATATTGTATCATCGGAGGGTATTCAGGTTGATCCTAAGAAGATAGAGGCAGTCATGAACTGGCCTAGACCCACTACAGCTACGGAGATTGGGAGTTTCTTAGGTTTGGCGGGTTACTACCGTAGTTTTGTGGAGGGGTTCTCGTCGATGGCAGACCCGATGACTAAATTGACTCATAAAGGTGCCTCATTTAAATGTCCAGATGAGTGTGACGCGAGCTTTCAAAATCTGAAGACAGCGTTGACTTCAGCATCGGTATTGGTGTTACCATCAGATTTGAGTTCTTTCACGATGTATTGTGATGCTTCTCGAGTTGGCCTTGGAGCAGTATTGATGCAGGATGCCATGGTGATTGCGTATGCATCTCGTCAGTTGAAAGTCCATGAGAAGAATTACCTTGTTCATGACTTAGAGTTGGCAGCCATTGTACATGCTTCAAAAATTTGAAAGCATTATCTTTATGGCGTGTCGTGTGAAATTTTTACTGACCATCGCAGCCTCCAGTACTTATTCAACCAGAAAGATCTAAACTTGAGGCAGCGCAGATGGTTACAGTTTCTAAAAAATTATGATGTCACCATATTGTATCACCCAGGGAAGGCCGATATGGTGGTTGATGCATTGAGTATAAATGTGGCGAGTATGGGCAGCGTTGCGTATATTCCAGTTGGTGAGAGACCGTTGGCTGCAGACATTCAGACGTTGGCTAATCAATTCGTAAGGTTAGATATTTTGCCCAGCAGTGTTCTAGCTTGTACAGTTGCTCGGTCTTCTGTAAATGACCGTATCCGGGAGCGGCAGGATGACGACCAACATTTGGCGGTCCTTAGGGACACAGTTCGGCACGGTGATGCAAAGCAGGTTACAGTTAGAGATGATGGTGTTTTGAGGATGTAGGGTCTTTTATGTGTGCCTAATGTTGATGGCCTTCGTGAGTTGATCCTTGAGGAGGCTCACAGTTCCATGTATTTAATTCATCCAGGTGCAACCAAAATGTTCCAAGATTTGAGACAGCATTATTGGTGGAGAAGAATGAAGAAGGACATTTTTTCGTATGTGGATCGGTGCTTAAATTGTCAGCAGATAAAGTATGAGAATCAGAGACCTTGTGAATTGCTTCAGCAGATATAGATTCATGAGTGGAAGTGGGAGCGTATAACTATGGACTTCGTTGTTGGGCTCACACAGACTCAAAGGAAATTTGACGCAGTTTGGGTTATTGTAGATAGGCTGACTAAATCAGTACATTTCGTTCCTGTGGCAAGTACTTATACTTCAGAGCGGTTGGCTGAGTTATATATTCGGGAGATAGTTCGCCTTCATGGTGTGCCTATATCTATCATTTCTGATCGGGGTGCACAGTTTACTTCGCACTTTTGGAAGGTAGTTCAATGAGAGTTGGGTACCCGAGTGGAGTTGAGTACAGCATTTCACCCTCAGACTTGCGGGCAGTCCGAGCGTACCATTCAGATATTGGAGGATATGCTCCGCGCTTGTGTTATTGACTTTGGAGGGTCGTTGGATTAGTTCTTTCCGTTAGCGGAGTTTGCATATAATAATAGTTATCAGTCGAGCATTCAGATAACTCCTTCTGAGGCGTTATATGGTACACGGTGTAGATCGCCAGTTGGATGGTTTGAGCCGGGAGAGGCTCGGTTGTTGGGTACAGACTTAGTTCAGGAGGCCTTAGATTAGGTCAAGATTATTCAAGATAGACTCTGTGCAGCTCAGTCTAGGCAAAAGAGTTATGCTGATCGTAAGGTTCGTGATGTGGCATTCATGGTTAGAGAGAGAGTATTGCTTCATGTGTCGCCCATGAAGGGTGTTATGAGATTTGGGAAGAAGGGTAAGTTGAGCCCTAGGTATATCGAGTCATTTGAGATTCTTGATAGAGTGAGGGAGGTAGCTTATAGACTTGCATTTCCTCCAGGGTTATCCTCAGTCCATCCGGTATTCCATGTGTCTATGCTCCGGAAATATCATGGTGACCCGTCCCACGTGTTAGATTTCAGCTCTGTCCAATTGGACAAAGACTTGCCTTATGAGGAGGAGCCAGTAGCCATTTTAGACCGGTAGGTTCGTCAGTTGAGATCTAAGAGTTATCCTTCAGTTCGAGTGTGGTGGAGAAGCCAGCCAGTTGAGGCAGCTACTTGGGAGTCCGATTCGGACATAAGAGTAGATATCCACACTTGTTTGCCAATTCAGGTAATTTTCTATGTCCGTTCGAGGACGAACGTTTGTTTTAGAGGTGAAGATTGTGATGACCCAATGGGTCATTTTATGAATTTAGACTCCATTTTAGGCTTAATATCCCTAAAAATAATAATTTTAAATACCTCGATTTGCGTGCACAGTCCGGGCGTGAAACCGGAAAACCTTTATGTGAAAATTTGAGAAATGGTGATTTCTAGAATTTAAATTTTATAAAAGTTGACTTTGGTCAACATTTTATGTAAATGGACCCAGATCCGCGTTCCGACGATTCCGGGAGGTCCGCAGTAAAATATGGGACTCAAACGTATGCCCCGAAATGAATTCCGAGGTCCCAAGCCTTAGAAATCAATTTTTGAAATAAATTGTTTTGCTGAAATATTTATGAAATAAAGAAAAGAATTAATGTTTGAAATTATTGGTATCGGGCCAGTATTCTGGTTCCAGAGCCCGGTACAGGTTTGTTATGATGTTTAAAGGTTAACTATGAAATTCGGTTAAAAATGGAATTCGTTTGACATGAGTCGGACGTCCGGTTGAAAAGTTATGAACTATAAGAGTTCTTGATGAAAGTGATGAGCTTTGAGGTTTAATTCATGGTTTTTACGTGTTATTTTCATGATTTGATCGCACGAGCAAGTCTGTATGATGTTATTAGATTTGCGTGCATAGTTAGTTTAGGGCCCCGTTGAGTTTTGGATAGGACATGGGATGTTTTGAACTTAAGAAAAGTTGCTGGTTTTCTAATTTCTGGTGCCCAATAAATTAGTGCTACGCGATCACATAACCTTCTCCGCGATCTTATAGTGAAGATCATGGGGTCTTTTTTTGTTCTATGCGATCGTACAGCTATATCCGTGATCGCATAGTGTTAATTTGCAGGGGGACACCTTTTGTTCCATGCGATCGCATAAATTCTTCCACGATCGTATAGTGAAAATTTCAGGGGGGATTTTTTTATTCTACGCGATCGCATCCCTTCTTCCGCGATCCCGTTGAAGGCCTGCCCAGTCATATAAATACACTGTTAAACACGGACAAAACCTATTTTTCGAACTACCAAGCCCTAGAGACAATTTTCTTAACCAAGGTTCATCCCCAAAGTATTGGTAATCAATTCTAAACTTTGTTCTTTCAATTCCTTACTATTTTTCATCACTTTTAAAGGAAAAACTAAGAAATTTCGTGGTAAAAATTGAGGGTTTGGGTAGAATTAGGGAATTTAGTGATAATTAAATTTTTACATCAAATTGTGGTCGGATTTCAAAACTAATAGTATAATTGGGTTCGTGGGTGAATGGGTGAACGTAATTTGGCCCGAACCCCGAGTTTAGACCAAGCGGGCCGGAGGTCGGCTTTTCATTTTTTTTTTTAGAAAACTTAGGAAAAAGTATGTTTTTCAATAAATTTAGTCCTTTTAGCATTATTTTATGATATTGAGTTAATTATGATTAGATTTGAGCAAGTTAGAGCAAGATTAAAGAGGAAAAGCTATAATTGAGAAGCGAGTGGCCTACGAAATTGAGGTAAGTGTTTGGTCTAACTTTTACTTGAGGGAGTAGGAATTCCCACTTATTTTCTATGTGAATTTGCATGTATGTGGTGTATAGGTGAGGTGATGAGTATCTATGCACCACCAAATGGTCCGTTAAACATGATCCCTTTCCCGTTCCCAATTTAATTGATTCTTCTCTTATTTGTTCTATGTTCATTTTGTTTCTATGATTACTTGGCCTTGTTATTTTGTTGTCAAATATTGTTGTGGTTATTTTGGAATGAGTTTTGGTTGTTTTAACTAGTTCCCTTGTGGTATAAAACGGTTGAGGGGTTTGGCATTGTTTTTACGAGATATATATATAGTTACATTTCCTGTTCGTTTCGTGGTTGAGAAGTTATTGATGATGTTTATGAGAAAAATATAGTTTCCTATTTATAATTGTTGAAACAAAAATGCTGTGAAAGGCTTGGCCTAAATTGTGAAATTTATGAATAAATTGATATGAGATGTCTGGTGGGAGCGGGTTTCACGCCGCAACAATGAGTGATAAGGGTAGACAGGTGGGATCGGGTTGCACACCGCAACATGAGTAATAAGGGTGATATATTTAGGGAGGAGCAATAAGGGTGAATAGGTGGGAGCGGGTTGCACGCCGCAACAAGGAGCAATAAGGAAGGACATTTATATATTTACTGAATTTCAATGAAAATAAAGATTTGAAAAGCTTAAATGTTTATTTTACTATCTTCATACTTTTGGCACTACTTTTATTTAAAGTTAAAGTTTGGAAACTTGGAATTTTTTTTGAGAATTGATTATAGCTGAGACCTGGAAAAGGCGGTTGAGTTATTTTATTGTCGTTGGAGTTTTTAATTATTTGTTTAGATTTCCTTCTTGCTTCATATATTATTGCCACATGTTATATTGCTAAAGCCCCGCCGTAGCCTCGTCACTACTTCGTCGAGTTTAGGCTCAGCACTTACTCAGTACATGGGGTTGGTTGTACTGATACTACACTCTGCACTCTTTTGTGCAGATCCAGGTACCGGTCAGCTATAGAGACATTTAGAGAGGTTGTTTAGTTACGCAGAGACACGAGGTATATCTATCGGCGTCCGCAGATCCCGAGAGTCTTCTCCCATTTTTATAAAAGTGTTTTATTATATTCAGGACAGTTGTACTATTTCTTTCGGTCCAGTTTTTGTAGTATTCTTTAGTAGTTCGTGAATTGTGACACCAAACTCTGGTGTAGTTCTAGATTCATTTATATGATTAGTTTTGTGGCTCAGTTTATTTAATCAATTTTTTATTCTCTTTATTATATTGGGAATCATTCATTAAAAGCCAATAGACTTAGTTTACTTTAGATTATTTTACTATGTCTAAATGGATAAATAATGGAAAGTAGTTAATCGAATTATAACATTGGCTTGCCTAGTAAGTGTGGTGTTAGGCGCCATCACGATCCCTAAGGTTGGAAATTTGGGTCGTGACACAACTTGACCACGGAAAATCAAGACAAGCAACAAATCTACAAATTCAAGTCAACAATGAGAAGACAACACAAGTCAAATAATTCCAAGTAAGGACAAGTCGACTAAGATATAAGTTATCTATACCCCTTATGAGGTTGAGAAAATTATGAGGGATATTCAACCATTTAATTAATTGTAGGTAGCTTATGAAAATATAGCAT
>ML417367.1:0-32959 GCA_005239525.1 Nicotiana knightiana | reverse complement strand
ATATATATATATATATATATATATATATATATATATATATATATATATATATATATATATAGTTACAATTCCTGTTGGTTTCATGGTTGAGAAGTTATTGACGATGTTTATGAGAAAAATAATGTTTCTTTTTTATAATTGTTGAGACAAATATATTGTGAAAGGCTTGGCCTAAATTGTGAAATTTATGAATAAATTGATATGAGATGTCTGGTGGGAGCGGGTTGCACGCCTTAACAAGGAGTGGTAATGGTGGACAGGTGGGATCGGGTTGCACGCTGCAACAGGAGTATAAGGGTGATATATTTAGGGAGGAGCAATAAAGGTGGACAGGTGGGAGCGGCTTGCACGCCACAACAAGGAGAAATAAGGGAGGACATTTATATTTTTACTAAATTTCAAAGAAAATAAAGATTTGAAAAGCTTAAATGTTTATTTTACTATTCTTCATATTTTTGGCACTACTTTTATTTAAAGTTAAAGTTTTGAAACTTGGAAATTTTTTTGAGAATTGGTTATATCTGAGACTTGGATAAGGTGGCTGAGTTATTTTGTTGTCGTTGCAGTATTTAATTTTTGTTTTTATTTCCTTCTTGCTTCATATATTATTGTCACAGGTTATATTATTAAAGCCTCGTCGTAGCCTCGTCACTACTTCGTCGAGGTTAGGCTCGGCACTTACTCAGTACATGGGGTCGGTTGTAATGATACTATACTCTGCACTCTTTTTGTGCAGATCCAGGTACCGGCCAGCTGTAGAGACATTTAGAGCGGTTGTTCAGTTACACGGAGATGCGAGGTATATATGCCGGCGTCCGCAGATCCCTAGAGTTTTCTCCCATTTTTATAAAACTGTTTTATTATATTCAGGACAGTTGTACTATTTCTTTCAGCCCAGTATTTGTAGTATTCTTTAGTAGTTCGTGAATTGTGACACCAGACTCTGGGGTAGTTCTAGATTCATTTATATGATTAGTTTCGTGGCTTGATTTAATTAATTAATTGTTTATTCTCTTTTTATATTGGGAATCATTCATTAATAGCCAATAGACTCAGTTTACTTTAGATTATTTTATTATGTTTAAATGGATAAATAATGCAAAGTTGTTAATCGAATTCTAACATTTTCTTGCCTAAAAAGTGTGGTGTTAGGCTCCATCCCGATCCCTAAGGTTGGGAATTTTGGTTGTGACAAGTTGGTATCCGAGACTAGGTTGCTTAGGTCTCACAATTCACGAACAAGGTTAGTATAGTCTGAAGGATCGGTACGGAGACGTATGTACTTATCTTTCAGAGGCTATTGAGTTAGGAAACAACTCTATTTTTACTTCTACTCTACTCTATTGAGTTAGGTTATTTCTTGTATCTCAAATACTGATTTGATTCTTCTATTATCTCGCAGATGGCGAGAACACGTGCTTCATCTTACGCTGACCAGCATTCTGGTCCTCCAGCAGCAGCAGCTCCTACTAGGGGCAGAGGCCGAGGCAGGAATCAGCCCGTTGCTCAGGCAGCAGCCCCAGCTGCGGAACCTCATATTGAGATTGATGAGGGGGTTCCGACCCAGACTGTTCCAGGGGGCCAGATCAGGTTCCCAAGGGGTTTAATGCTACCCTGGTCCTTCAGGATGCTTTGGTCCGTTTGGTGGGCTTGATGGAGAGTGTGGCACAGACGGGCACATTCCCTGTTGAAGCAGCCGTATCTCAGGCTGGAGGCAGGGTCCAGACTCCTGACAACCACACTCCAATCCATACTACTTCTCAGGTTCAGACCCCAATAGCCAATCCTGTTGGGGTAATTCAGCCCGTTGCAGTAGTGCCGCCCGTTAATGGGGCAGCTATGTCTACCGATGCTTTATGGAGATTGGACAGGTTCATTAAGTTATTTCCTGTTCACTTCAGTGGTGCTACTTCAGAGGACCCTCAGGAATATCTGGATAATTGTCATGAGGTGTTGCGAAATATGGGTATTTTGGAGCCCAATGGGGTCGATTTTGCTGCTTTTCCGATGACTGGTTCCACCAAGAAATGGTGGAGGAATTTTCTGTTGACGAGAGCAGTTGGATCACCTGCTCTGACTTGGGATTAGTTCTCTCATCTCTTTTTGGAGAAGTTCTTGCATGTTACTACTCGAGAGGATAAGCGTCGTCATTTTGAGCGATTTCAGTAGGGCAGCGTGACAGTGACCCAATATGATACTCGTTTCGTGGATTTAGCTAGACATGCCGTTCTTTTATTTCCCACAGAGAGGGAGAGGGTCAAACGGTTTATTGATGGCCTTGCTCAGCTCATAAGGTTGTAGATGGCCAAGGAGACAGGGACCGAGATTTTCTTCAGGATGCTGCTAATATAGCTAGGAGGTTTGAGTTAGTTCTTGGGATGCGAGGTTAGGGGTCAGACAAAAGACCTCACCATTTTGGTAGATTTAGTGGTGCCTCGTCATGGCGGAGATACTTAGAGTAGAGGGCATTCTTTCAGGCCATTTAATTCAGCACTTCAGACGTCCCATGGTGCTTCAGGAGGTCGTGGCTCTTACTCGCCTTATCAGGGTCAGCCTCACTATCAGGCGGGTTGTTATGAGTGTGGTGAGTATGGGCACATTCAGACGTCTTGTCCGAAATTCTTCGGTAATCAGCCTCAGTACCAGAATTCTCGGGCCATAGTTCCGGCACCAACTACAGCACCACCTGCCCAGCCAGCCAGGGGTAGGGGTCAGGTAGTCAGAGCTAGAGGTCAGAATGTTAGAGGTAGAGGTCAGCCCGCTAGAGGTGGAGGTCAGCCCGCTAGAGGTTGTGGCCAGCCAATTAGAGGTGGAGGACCACATGTTAGGGGTCCTCCTGGTGACGTAGTTTAGGGTGGTGGGGCCCAGCCCCGACTATATGCATTTCTGGCCAGGCCTGAGGCAGAGTCCTCCGATGCTGTTCTTATAGGTATTATCTCAGTTTGTGATAGAGCTGCTTCCGTTTTGTTTGATCTGGGGTCTACTTACTCGTATGTTTCATCCTATTTTACCTTGTATTTGAATGTGCCCCGTAACTCCTTGATTGTTCCTGTTTCTGTGTCTACACTGGTAAGGGATGCTATCATGGTAGATCAAGTATAACGTTCGTTCGTTGTAGTAATAGAAAGTCTTGAAACTAGTATGGATCTTTTACTTCTAGACATGGTTGATTTTGAGGTTATATTGGGCATGGATTGGTTGTCGCCCTATAATTCCACCTTAGACTGTCACGCCAAGACAATTAGCTTAGGATTGTCGGGGTTGCCTCAATTAGAATGGAAATGGACCCCTGGTCATTCTCCCAGCCGGGTAATTTCATATGCCAAGGCTCGCCGCATGGTGGAGAAAGGATGTTTGCCTTATTTGGCCCATATTTGTGATTTTGATGTCGAGGTTGCTTGTATAGAGTCAGTTCCTATCGTGCGTGAGTTTCCTGAGGTCTTCCCTGTAGACCTGTCGGGTATGCCACCCGACAGGGATTTTGATTTTTGTATTATTGTGGCTCCGCGCACTCAGCCCATTCCCATTCCTCCATATCGGATGGCCCTACCAGACTTAAAAGAACTAAAAGAATAGTTGCAAGACTTGCTAGATAAGGGTTTCATAAGACCTAGTGTCTCGCCTTCGGGTGCACCGGTTTTGTTTGTAAAGAAGAAAGATGGGTCGATGAGGATGTGTATAGATTATTGACAGCTAAATAAAGTTACTATCAAGAATAATATCCATTGCCGAGAATTGATGACCTATTTGATCAGCTTCAGGGTGCTAGAGTATTTTCAAAAATTGATTTGAGGTCAGGCTATCATCAGCTGAAGACTAGAGCGTCTGATATTCCTAAGACAGCCTTTCGGACGAGGTATGGGCATTATGAATTTTTGGTTATGTCATTTGGGCTGACTAATGCTCTAGAAACCTTTATGGACTTAATGAATCAGGTTTTCAAGCCCCATCTGGACTCTTTCGTGATCTTGTTCATTGATGACATTCTTATATACTACAGCAGTCGGGAAGAGCATGAGCAGCATCTTCGTATAGCACTCCAGACTTTGAGAGATAATTAGTTGTATGCCAAGTTTTCAAAATGTGAGTTCTGGTTAGATTCAGTAGCCATTTTGGGTCATATTGTATCAGTGGAGGGTATTCAGGTTGATCCTAAGAAGATAGAGGCAGTCATGAACTGGCCTAGACCCACTACAGCTACGGAGATTAGGAGTTTCTTGGGTTTGGCGGGTTACTACCGTAGTTTTGTGGAGGGGTTCTCGTCGATGGCAGCCCCAATGACTAAATTGACTCATAAAGGTGCCTCATTTAAATGGTCAGATGAGTGTGAGGCGAGCTTTCAGAATCTAAAGACAGCGTTGACTTCAGCACCAGTATTGGTGTTACCATCAGATTTGAGTTCTTTCACGATGTATTGTGATGCTTCTCGAGTTGGCCTTGGAGCAGTATTGATGCAGGATGCCATGGTGATTGCGTATGCATCTCGTCAGTTGAAAGTCCATGAGAAGAATTACCTTGTTCATGACTTAGAGTTGGCAGCCATTGTAGATGCTTCAAAAATTTGGAGGCATTATCGTTATGGCGTGTCGTGTGAAATTTTTACTGACCATCGCAGCCTCCAGTACTTATTCAACCAGAAAGATTTAAATTTGAGGCAGCGTAGACGGTTACAGTTTCTAAAAAATTATGATGTCACCATATTGTATCACCCAGGGAAGGCCAATATGGTAGTTGATACATTGAGTATAAATGTGGCGAGTATGGGCAGCGTTGCGTATATTCCAGTTAGTGAGAGACCGTTGGCTGCAGACATTCAGACGTTGGCTAATCAATTCGTGAGGTTAGATATTTTGCCCAGCAGTGTTCTAGCTTGTACAGTTGCTCGGTCTTCTATAAATGACCGTATCCGGGAGCGCCAGGATGACGACCTACATTTGGCAGTCCTTAGGGACACAGTTCGACACGGTGATGCCAAGCAGGTTACAGTTGGAGATGATGGTGTTTTGAAGATGTAGGGTCTTTTATGTGTGCCTAATGTTGATGGCCTTCGTGAGTTGATTCTTGAGGAGGCTCACAGTTCCATGTATTTGATTCATCCAGGTGCACCCAAAATGTACCAAGATTTGAGACAGCATTATTGGTGGAGAAGAATGAAGAAGGACATTTTTGCGTATGTGGATCGGTGCTTAAATTGTCAACAAATAAAGTATGAGCATCAGAGACCTGGTGATTTGCTTCAGCAGATATAGATTCATGAGTGGAAGTGGGAGCGTATCACTATGGACTTCGTTGTTGGGCTCACACAGACTCAAAGGAAATTTGACGTAGTTTGGGTTATTGTAGATAAGCTGACTAAATCAGCACATTTCGTTCCTGTGGCAAGTACTTATACTTCAGAGCAGTTGGCTGAGTTATATATTCGGGAGATAGTTCGCCTTCATGGTGTGCCTATATCTATCATTTCTGATCGGGGTACACAGTTTACTTCGCACTTTTGGAGGGCATTTCAATTAGAGTTGGGTACCCGAGTAGAGTTGAGTACAGCATTTCACCCTCAGACTTGCGGGCAGTCCGAGCGTACCATTCAGATATTGAAGGATATGCTCCGCGCTTGTTTTATTAACTTTGGAGGGTCGTGGGATCAGTTCTTTCCGTTAGCGGAGTTTGCATATAATAATAGTTATCAGTCGAGCATTTAGATAACTCCTTATGAGGCGTTATATAGTACACGGTGCAGATCGCCAGATGGATGGTTTTAGCCGGGAGAGGCTCGGTTGTTGGGTACAGACATAGTTCAGGAGGCCTTAGATAAGGTCAAGATTATTCAAGAGAGACTCTATACAGCTCAGTCTAGGAAAAAGAGTTATGTTGATCGTAAGGTTCGTGATGTGGCATTCATGGTTAGAGAGAGAGTATTGCTTCGTGTGTCGCCCATGAAGGGTGTTATGAGATTTGGGAAGAAGGGTAAGTTGAGCCCTAGGTATATCGAGTCGTTTGAGATTCTTGATAGAGTGGGGGAGGTAGCTTATAGACTTGCATTTCCTCCAGGGTTATCCTCAGTTCATCCGGTATTCCATGTGTCTATGCTCCGAAAATATCATGGTGACCCGTCCCACGTGTTAGATTTCAGCTCTGTCCAATTGGACAAAGACTTGCCTTATAAGGAGGAGCCGTTAGCCATTTTAGACCGGCAGGTTCGTTAGTTGAGATCTAAGAGTTATCCTTCAGTTCGAGTGCGATGGAGAGGCCAGCCAATTGAGGCAGCTACTTGGGAGTCCGAGTCGGACATGCAGAGTAGATATCCACACTTGTTTGCCAATTCAGGTAAATTTCTATGTCCGTTCGAGGACGAACGTTTGTTTTAGAGGTGGAGATTGTGATGACCCAATGGGTCATTTTATGAATTTAGACTCCATTTTAGGCTTAATAGCCCTAAAAAGAATAATTTTAAATACGTCGATTTGCGTGCACAGTCCGGGCGTGAAACCGGAAAGCCTTTATGTCAAAATATGAGAAATGGTGATTTCTAGAATTTAAATTTGATAAAAGTTGACTTTGGTCAACATTTTATGTAAATGGACACAGATCCGTGTTCCGACGATCCCGGGAGGTCCGAAGTAAAATATGGGACTCGGGCGTATGCCCTGAAAAGAATTTCGAGGTCCCAAGCCTTAGAAATCAATTTTTGAAAGAAATTGTTTTGCTGAAATGTTTATGAAATAAAGAAAAGAATTAATGTTTGAAATTATTGGTATCGGACCCGTATTCTGGTTCCATAGCCCGGTACAGGTTTGGTATGATGTTTAAAGGTTAACTGTGAAATTTGGTGAAAAACGGAGTTCGTTTGATATGATTCGGACGTCCGGTTGAAAAGTTATGAATTATAATAGTTCTTGATGAAAATGATGAGCTTTGAGGTTTAATTCATAGTTTTTACGTGTTATTTTCATTATTAGATCGCACGAGCAAGTCCGTATGATGTTATTAGACTTGCGTGCATGGTTATTTTAGGGCCCCGTTGAGTTTTGGATAGGGAACGGGATGTTTTAAACTTAAGAAAAATTGCTGGTTATCTAATTTCTGGTGCCCAGTAAATTAGTGCTACGCGATCGCATAACCTTCTCCACGATCGTATAGTGTTGATTGTGGGGATCTTTTTTTGTTCTATGCGATCGCATAGTGTTAATTTGCTGGGGGGACACCTTTTGTTCTATGCGATCGCATAAATTCTTCCTCGGTCGTATAGTGAAAATTTCAGGGGGTATTTTTTTATTCTATGCGATCGCATCCCTTCTTCCACGACCCCGTCGAAGGCCTGCCAGTCATATAAATACACTGTTAAACACGGACAAAACCTATTTTTCAATCATTTTTTGAACTACCAAGCCCTAGAGACGATTTTCTTAACCAAGGTTCATCCCCAAAGTATTGGTAATCAATTCTAAAATTTGTTCTTTCAATTCCTTACTGTTTTTCAACACTTTTAAAGGAAAAACTAAGAAATTTCATGGTAAAAGTTGAGGGTATGGGTTGAATTAGGGAATTTTGTAAAAATTAAATTTTTACATCAAATTGTGGTTGGATTTCAAAACTAATAGTATAATTGGGTTCGTGGGTGAATGGGTGAACGTAATTTGGCCCGAACCCCGAGTTTAGACCAAGCGGGCCCGAGGTCGGCTTTTCATTTTTTTTGAGAAAACTTAGGAAAAAGTATGTTTTTCAATAATGTTAGTTCTTTTAGCATTATTTTATGATATTTAGTTAATTATGATTAGATTTGAGCAAGTTAGAGCAACATTATAAAGGAAAAGCTATAATTGAGAAGTGAGTGGCCTACGAAATTGAGGTAACTGTTTGGTCTAACTTTTACTTGAGGGAATGGGAATCCCCACTTATTTGCTATGTGAATTTGCATGTATGTGGTGTATAGGTGAGGTGACGAGTATCTATGAACGACCAAATGGTCCGTTAAACATGATCCCTTTCCCGTTCCCAATTTAATTGATTCTTCTCTTAATTGTTCTATGTTCATTTTGTTTCTATGATTACTTGGCCTTGTTATTTTGTTGTCAAATATTGTTGTGTATTTTGGAAAGATTTTTGGTTGTTTTAACTAGTTCCCTTGTGGTATAAAACGGTTGAGGGGTTTGGCATTGTTTTTACGAGATATATATATAGTTACATTTCCTGTTGGTTTCGTGGTTGAGAAGTTATTGATGATGTTTATGAGAGAAATATAGTTTCCTATTTATAATTGTTGAAACAAAAATATTGTGAAAGGCTTGGCCTAAATTGTGAAATTTATGAATAAATTGATATAAGATGTCTGGTGGGAGCGGGTTGCACGCCGCAACAATGAGTGATAAGGGTGGACAGGTGGGATCGGGTTGCACGCCGCAACATGAGTAATGAGGGTGATATATTTAGGGAGAAGCAATAAGGGTGAACAGGTGGGAGCGGGTTGTACGCCGCAACAAGGAGCAATAAGGAAGGACATTTATATTTTTATTTAATTTCAATGAAAATAAAGATTTGAAAAGCTTAAATGTTTATTTTACTATCTTCATATTTTTGGCACTACTTTTATTTAAAGTTAAAGTTTGGAAACTTGGAATTATTTTTGGAATTGGTTATAGCTGAGACCTGGAAAAGGCGGTTAAATTATTTTATTGTCGTTGGAGTTTTTAATTATTTGTTTACATTTCCTTCTTGCTTTATATATTATTGTCACATGTTATATTGCTAAAGCCCAGCCGTAGCCTCGTCACTACTTCGTCGAGTTTAGGCTCGGCACTTACCTAGTACATAGGGTGGGTTGTGCTGATACTACACTCTGCACTCCTTTGTGCAGATCCAGGTACCGGCCAGCTGTAGAGACATTTAGAGCGGTTGTTTAGTTACCAGAGACACGAGGTATATCTATAAGCGTCCGCAGATCCCGAGAGTCTTCTCCCATTTTTATAAAAGTGTTTTATTATATTCAGGACAGTTGTACTATTTCTTTCAATCCAGTTTTTGTAGTATTCTTTAGTAGTTCGTGAATTGTGACACTAAACTCTGGGGTAGTTCTAGATTCATTTATATGATTAGTTTTGTGGCTCGGTTTATTTAATCAATTGTTTATTCTCTTTATTATATTGGGACTCATTCATTAAAAGCCAATAGACTTAGTTTACTTTAGATTATTTTATTCTGTCTAAATGGCTAAATAATGGAAAGTAGTTAATCGAATTATAACATTGGCTTGCCTAGCAAGTGTGGTGTTAGGCACCATCACGATCCCTAAGGTTGGGAATTTGGGCCGTGACACAACTTTATCAAGGAAAATCAAGACAAGCAACAAATCCACAAATTCAAGTCAACAATAAGAAGACAACACAAGTCAAATAATTCCAAGTAAGGACAAGTCGACTAAGATATAAGTTATCTATACCCCTTATGAGGTTGAGAAAATTATGAGGGATATTCAACCATTTAATTAATTGTAGGTAGCTTATGAAAATATAGCATGATGATAGAGAGGTAAAACCTTTGGTTAAGACAAATCAGAGTCAGGTAGGCGGTAAGGGTGGATCCTAAAGTAATTAGTTCTAATCAAAGCATGTAGATGTGAAACTAGCAGATAATAACTCAAGCATATCAAGATCAACTTCATACAAGGTGAATATAACGACCTAAGAACCCTAAAAGTTCAACCTTCTACAAATAAGTCCGGGCACACACTCGTCACCTTGCATACACGGACTAAAATCAACATAGAAGACTCAATTTCTAAGGGATGATTCCCCCACACAAGGTTAGACAAGATACTTACCTCAACTGCTCAAATCAAACTTGAAATCACGTTCTTGCCACGCGTATCCGACTCCAAATGGCCCAAATCTAATCAAATCAATAGCATCGTGTAAATAATACTACAAGCAGCTAGTTTAACTAATAAATTCGAAGCTAAGACGCGAAATTAAGAAATTGCCTAAAAAAGACCCCCAGGCCCACATCTCGGAATCGAGTGAAAGTTAAAAATTTAGAACACCCATTCACTCACGAACTCACTCGAAAAGAATCATCAAAATCCGACGTCAAAATCTCATTCAAATCTCGGATTTTCAATTGGGGAACTTTTTCTCCCATTTCAAAACTTTTACTCTCAAACTCCTTGATTAAATAAGGAAAACCACAATAGATTAATGCAATAAAACCAAATTCGAGTAAGAAATCGTTACCCATAAGATTCCTCTGAAAATCCGTCAAAGAATCGCCTTCTCCCGAATAAAAATAAAAAATGGAGTGAAAATGAACAAACACTCGAATATAAACTCTCTGCCCAGCGATGACCGCACCTGCGGCTAATTACACCGCACCTGTGGTCCCGCACCTGCGGAAAATACATCGCAGGTGCAAAAACTCGCTAAATGAACTAGGGCGCACCTGCGATCACTGGCCGCATATCCGGATTCGCACCTGCGGAACCCTGTCCGCACCGACGAGCCTGGCTGCCCTTGACTAAAACCGCACCTGCGTGCCGTCCACCGCACTTGCAGCTCCCCATCCGCTGGTGCGAAACACCAGAACCAGCAATGCTTCAGCTAGTTTCTAAGCCCTAAATTATCTCGTTTAGCATCCGAAACATCCCTGAGGCCCCCGGGACCTCAACCAACCTTACCAACCAGTCCTAATACCTTATCCAAACTTAGTTGAGACTTCAAAGCACATCACATAACATCAAAATCGCCAATTATGCATGGATTCAAGCCTAAGAACTTATGAAATATCCAAAATCCACAACCGATGCTGAAATACGTCAAAACTAGCCCGAATGACCTCAAATTTGACACACAAGTCACAATGACACTACAAACCTACAGCCACTTCCTCACCATTCCAGGCTCGATATAAAGATTTCACATATCGGCCACCGAAAATCTAAATTTCGCCAATTCAAGCTTAAATCTACCACAGACCTCGAAAACACATTTCGGACGCGCTCCTCAGCTCAAAATCACCATATAAAGCTGATGACATCATCCATAACTTGTATCGGAACCGTTTACATAAAAGTCAAATTCCAGTAAAAACTTTATTGTTTAAGCTTCCAAAATAATAGTTCTTCTTCCAATTCGACTCTGAATGATCAAGTAATTGAATCCACACACGCAGGTCGATGTACACAATGTGAAGTTGTTCATGACCTCACGCCACCGAACGGAGGTTAAATTATCAAAACGATCGGTCGGGTTGTTACACCTGTTGAAATCTGCCTCTCCCAAGTCTCGGACAGTCTCTCATGATGTGCCTAGTATCACCACACACATAGCAACCCCTCTGTGGTCGCAGCTGCTCATACTGAATTTGTGCCGAATAATTGGAATAGCCGCTGTAGGAATCTCGTGTTAGTGGTGCACCATAAGAACTTAGTGGAGTACCCCTAGTAATCTGATGTGTTGATTGAGCTGGCCGAATGCTCGAGCCTCCGCCATAATGGGCCATAGCTGAAGAGTAAAATCCACCGAACCCTCCAGAGCTTCGAGACCTTTTGGCTTCCTTAGACTCCCTTTCCTCACCTAGAACACCCTCAATCCTCCTCGCAATCTCCTCTTTTTGCTGAAATGAAGTATCAGTTTGCAACTCTCGAGTCATGCATATTTTAAGATCATAATCGAGCCCCTGAATGAATATTCAGACTCACTCTCTAACTGTAGGAACCAAGATAGGTGCATGACGGGCTAACTCACTGAACCTGATAGAATATTCTGACATGATCATAGTGCCCTGACGCAACCGTTCAAACTCTGTGCGCCACGCATCTCGGAGAGTCTGGGGAACTAACTCTTTCAAGAACATTTCCGAAAATTGAGCCCAAGTTGGTGGTGTTGCATCGGCTAGTCTACCTTCTTCATAGACTTGCCACCACCGATATGCTGCTCCTGGCAGCTGAAATGTAGTAAAGGAAACTCTGCTTACTTCCACAATACCCATGGTGCAGAGAATACAGTGACAATTTTTCTAGAAATCCCTGAGCATCCTCTGTAGTTGTGCTACTGAAAGTAGATGGACTATACCTCTTAAACCTTTCAAGCCTTTTTTTGTGTTCTTCTTCTGATGCCTCTGGCCGGACCTCAAGCCGAACTGGAATGATAGGTTGTACCGGTACTATACCCGAAACTTTGACCAATGTGAACCTGCTGCTCTAGAGTATGGGTTGTAGGAGTCTGAGCTACTACCCCTATCTGTGAAATATGTGGTGCAACAGAGATCAATCTCGCCTAAATTAATATACCAAACATACTCAGGAACTATGCTAAGGTCTCCTGAAATTCGGGGGTAACAACAGACGTTTCTCGTACCTGTCCCCCAACTAGAGCTATTGGTGGCTCCTCAACTGTTGTTCTGACAAGTGCTCTAGTCGCATCACGTGCCCTTACTCGACCTCTGCCTCGATCCCCACCTCGGCCCCGACCTCTTGCAGCCCTAACAGTATATGCGGATGCCTGCTCAGCTAACCCGGTAGCACGTGTCCTCACCATCTGTGAGAGAATAGAGACACAAAGGCTCAAATCCCAAATTCAACAAATTCCGCACGACATGAATGAAAGAAGTGGAAATTTCCTTACAGTTCTGTAGCCTCTCGAAGATAAGTACAAACTTCTCCATACCGATCCGCAAGACTCTAATAGACTCGTTCGTGACTCGTAGAACCTATGAACGTAGAGCTCTGATACCAACTTGTCACGACCCAAAATCCCACCTCGAGCGTCATGATGGCACTTAGTCTCTAAGACTAGGTAAGCCGATTACAATTACATTTCAAGCCATTTTTATTAATTAAATAGGTAATCAAAACTAACAGCAGAAACAAATATAGAAATCTCCCAAGACTGGTAGTACTGAGTCACGAACTCTAACTGAACACATAGAATGATCACGAGGAATGAATATACAATACTGTTTGATTAAAAATTAACAGTACAAAGAAATGAAAAGACTCCAAGGGACTGCGACGACCAAGCAGCTCTGCCTTGAATCCTTACGATCCCTTCTAATTATGTCCGAGTCTGGTATCTCCAATACCTGGCTCTACACAAAAATGTGCAAAAGTGTAGTATGAGTACACCACAGTCGGTACCCAGTAAGTACCAAGACTATCCTCAGTGGAGTAGAGACGAGGTACAGTCAAGACATTCACTAGTCTTATTGCCTGTGCAATAAGATATACAAAATAATAGGAAATAAATAACAATAAGGGCAACAAGAACACCATTAATAACGCTCAACAATTTATGAATCTAAGTACACCCAATTAAATCAAATATTTCAAATAAATATCTTTCACATATAGTTCTTCCGAATAAATATCTTTCAAATGTAATTCCTTCAAATAAATATCTTTCAAATATACTTCCTTTAAATAAATCTCTCTCAAATATAATTTCTTCAAAATAATACTTTTCGAATATAGTTCTTTAAAATAATTCTTTTGAATAAAGATCCTTCCAAATAAATATTTTGAATATAATTCTATCAATTAAAAAGTCAGCATGTGACACTTCATTTCATAATCATACAACTACGGGTCTCAGCCCATTTTTATATTTTTCATGAACATGGGTCTCGGCCCACTTTCATATTTCCACGTCACTTCGTGCCTATAATTAAATCATCATATTTTCCCGGCACCTCATGCCCTTATTTCATATCGCAACTGCACGTACAATTCACATGCCAATATCATCATTATTTTCTCACGACACCTCGTTCCCACATTTTATATCATAATCCGCTTGGCAATGGCCACAGACTCCCAATTTTAACATAAAGAAGGCTATTATCAATTTACCAACAATAAAACAAATTGCACAAGGTATAAAAATAAACACAAAAAAAATCACCACATCACATAAAATCACCAATGTAACCACTCCACAACATCACATATCATCCCTGACAATAGCCACCCTTATCTCTCATATAGCCACCCTTATCACTCCCTAATAGCCACCCTTATCGCTCCGCCCAGACAAAATTCTAACAAACACAACAACAGTGAAATGTCACCCTTATACCCACATAATATCAACATTGGAATGCCGCCCTTATATCCTCAAAATAACAACTCGCACGATATAACAATTTATGCGAGAAGTTATCACGGCAACATAACAAAATCAATTCATATAACAATTTTCCCAATGGCCACAAGGAAATTCCGATGATACAACTAAATCAATTAATTTCACATCAAATAGCGATAGGCTCCACGCAATGTGTATAACACCACAAAAACAATCAACAGAGATAGAAATTATTCAGAAAAAAGCAAAACCTTCATTACTCCAAATATAGATAACTATA
The DNA here is from genome assembly GCA_005239525.1 of Nicotiana knightiana. Classification (NCBI taxonomy): domain Eukaryota; kingdom Viridiplantae; phylum Streptophyta; class Magnoliopsida; order Solanales; family Solanaceae; genus Nicotiana; species Nicotiana knightiana. Next base: position 18,610 of record ML417367.1, on the reverse strand, counting down.
CTAACACTCCTTCTTAAGCTTGCTTAATTTTATTTGCATAGGGAAAAATTCATAATGAAACCAAATTCCAAAAAATATCAAACCATCTAATTCACAAAATTCACAAAAATATACAAGTAATAATTGCATCGAATTGTCGTATAAAAACAAGTTCAATAAATGTGATTCGAGGTATGACAATTAGATAACTAAATATATACCAACAATTATCCAATTTACTACACAATATGCCTAAGACTATAATTCAATATATTTTGCACATATAAAGCTCGGGTACGTACTCGCCACCTCGTGCACACGGATTTTCACATTTCACAAATGGCACATAAGACTCGATGCTTAAGGGGTAATTCCCCCACTCGAGATTAGACAAGACACTTACCTTTTTGAAGTTAGGCCGATATTCCAAAATCGCCTTCTTGCTTGAATTGACCTCCGGACCGCTCAAATCTATCCAAATTAATTGCATAACTTCATTAAAATTCATAGGAAATAATTCCGGATAATAAAATGCCAATTTACAATTTCACATTAAAAAGTCAACAAAAGTCAATGCGGGGCCCGCCTCTCAAAACCCGGCATAATTTGGACGAAATCCGAACACCCGTTCCGATATGAGTTCAACTATACCAATTTTATCAATTTTCGATAACAACTCGACCTCCAAATCTTCAATATTTTTTTTCAAATCCCTAGGCCCAAATCCCCAATTACACCTCAAAAACATGTAATCCAGTCGGATTATTCGATGATAGTTCAATATTATGGAGTAGAAATGATCACAAGTGACTTACCTCAATATTTTCCATGAATTCTCACTCAAAATCGACCAAATCCGAGACTCAAAACTTAAAAATGAGTAAAAATGGCGGACTCCCATTTTTAGGCATTCTGCCTAGGCAAGTCGCATGTATGAAATGCAATTTGCCTGATTTTCGGGCAAAAATGAACTGCTACCAGCCTTTATTCAATCGATCATAACATTTGGTATAAATATCCAAATGATGAATGGTTTATATTTTCGGAAATTAGAATAAATGGACTACAACTTCTATGTTTCGCAAAGGTTCAGATTTCTTATATATTGCGAGATATAAGCTTCTAAGGTAGGCTCCTCGCATCAGAAATTTCTGGGGAAATTACAAAACAGCTTTACCAGCCTTCGTTCAGTCGATCATAACTTTCTGTACAAATATCCAAATGATGAATGGTTTAATTTTCTGGAAACGTGAATGCAAGGGCTACAACTTTCAGTTATTTCAAATTTTTGGATTCCTTATATATTTCTAGATATAAGCTTCCAACGTAGGCTCCTCAGCATCAAAATTTTCGATCCTTGCTGTAAATAAAAAATTGCAAGTTAAATTGGCCTAAAAATGGTCCGAAACTCACCCGAGTCCCTCGGGTCTTTAACCAAATATGCCAACATGTCACAGAATACAATAGGAACTTAGTCAAGGCTTTAAATCACGGTGAACAACACTAAAATTTCGAATCGCGCCATGAATCGAATTATGAGTTTTCAAATTTTCTAACTTGTATATTTTGCGCCGAAACATATCAAATCAATTCAGAATGACTTCAAATATTGCAGGCGAGTCATAATTGATGTAACAGAGTTGTTCCAATTTTTGGAATCGAAATCCGACCCCGTTATCAAAATTTCACCCTTCGGGCGGACTTTTCCAAAATCTTATATTTTTCAACTTTTGCCAAAATGCGTCGAATTGTCCTACGGACTTTCAAATCCAAATACAAATGTACGCCTAAGTCCAAAATCACCATATGAAGCTATTGACATCATCAAATCTCCATTCCGAATTCGTTTGCTCAAAAGTGAACTCGCCAGTCAACTATTTCCATTTAAACTTCAAAATGAGAATTTTTCTTTAAAATTAAATTCCGAATCTTCCGAAAACTAAATTCGACCATACACGCGATTAATAATACATATTACGAAGCTGCTCGAGCCCTTTCACGCCAAACGGAGCGTAAATTCTTAAAACAACAAGTCGGGTTGTTACAAAAATACATGAACATCTTCAGGGTCAGCCCCCTATGAGCACCCAATTTTTTCCCCGCATAGAAATTACTCCTAAAAATAATCCATTAGTATTAATCAATTAGTCTAATTAATTAGAATACTAACTAGTCTTTCTGCAAAATAAATTCAATCAGTAATAGGATGGTCATTTTTTAAAGAACAATTTGGCATTTTATTTCAAATTGCCCCAACTTTAAGGCCCAAAATCCCGGGCCCATAATTACCCCTCTCTAAAAACCTCACTTTTCTAAAATCTAGACATGGACCTAATTTCTAATAAAACAAACGCCACCCACACCATAGACCCTTACGCCCTAACAGACGGGAGAAGCTACAGAGAGGACCAGCCGCATCCACCCTCCTCCTCCACCTTCTGCCGCCCAGCCGTCGCCCTCAAACAAGCCACGACCGCGCCCCTTCTCCTCCTCCCTCCGTCTCTCCCCGCTAGAACTCCCTCCAAAAGCCAGCCTTCAAACCCCCATTAATCGAGCTCCAAACAGTCATCTTAACTTCACTACACCATCAGGCCGCCGATCTCAACACCACCAGACCACCGGCGGTTGATCCCTTTCCTTCTCCAGTCAGTCGCCGGAAAACACCGCCACCCCCCTCACCTAGATCCCTTATTTTTCTTGACACACCCCTAGCTCACCATCTACACCCTAAAAAAGAAAACCTGAAAGAGGACAAGAGAAAAAAAACCAGTCGTTTTCCATTTCCTGTCCGGCGAGCTCGCCGGAAAACGAACTCCATCGCCGTCTTCTTCTTCACCCCACAGAATCTTCCTCCATCGGCCATCAAAAACACCTCCATATTTCTATACCTAAAACAGAGGTGATTGAAGAGCTTTGAGATTTGGAGTTTGTCTGCGTTCGAGATTCACACTACTGTCTGTTCGTGGATTGTTTCGCGGTTTCAATTGATTTTGATTGCTGTTTCAGATTTGATCGTAGTTGTGGTTTCTTGACGTCCTTGTCACTATTTGAATTTTAATTAATCAAAGGAAAATTGTTGTTCATGAAATTTCGGTTCAATTTTAATTGAAGTTCGGAAACGGAAAAAGGGAGCTATTGCCTCTTTGCCATGTCACAATTAGATGATGTACTTCTTTTAACTATTGGTGGTCACACAACAGAGATACTAAATTTATTAAAGGTACTTCAAATGGAGAGGTTTAAGCCAAGGTTTTATATTGCTGCTGCAACAGATAATATGAGTCTCCAAAAAGCACGTGTGTGTGAGGATTCTTTGGTTGATAAGTTTAATTGAGAACGATTTGTATTTTGAGCTTTCTGACACCGATTCGAGTCTGTTGACAGGGTTCATGGTCCAAGCTCCTGCTACCATTTTGGTTTCCGGTCAGATTTAGTTCGCCGGAGTTTGCTGTAACCGAATTTTGTTAATATTATTGAGGTCCGACTCTAAACTCTCCCTTTTTTATCATTTCTCGTGTGAATGTTTGGTGTTTGTTTACTCTCGTTTCCAGTACTTGTTATGTGTATGATTTGCATTTCCAGTNTTGATAAGTTTAATTGAGATCGATTTGTATTTTGAGCTTTCCGACATCGATTCGAGTCTGTTGACGGGGTTCATGGTCCAAGCTCCTACTATCATTTTGATTTCCGGTCAGATTTAGTTCGCCGGAATTTGCTGTAACCGAGTTTTGTTAATATTATTGAGGTTCGACTCTAAACTCTCCCTTTTTATCATTTCTCATGTGAATGTTTGGTGTTTGTTTACTCTCGTTTCCAGTACTTGTTATGTGTATGATTTGCATTTCCAGTTTCATATTTGTTTGAGTAGTTCTCTGTTTAAAATTTTTAATTATAAGAAAATATTTGTATTTACGTTAGGAAAATACCAATATGTGTTAAAGAACAAAATTGCTTAACATGTGAATGAGTCTCAAAGCTTAGGGAACATAATTAACATCGTAGCTTGCTTCAAGCATGATTAATAAATTATCGTGATTATGGATACGCTTTCCGTGGCATGGTCACGATACATAATCCCAATTTAGGGTGTTCATTTCATGTGACTCGACCATAACTTCGTATAATAATAAAATAAACATATTGTGAATCGTGGGTGCATTTCATGTGGCACGGTTTATGTGCTACTTGCGTATCTGTTTATTTCGGCTTGCATGTTGACTGGCTTCTAGAATGAGAAAGAACATTTTTAAGGGGGGAAGGATGTCACATCTCGCATTTTCGTACGTTAAAAGTTTCGTTTTCGGTTAACCGACGTGAACTCGGGATGAGATCATTTTGACGTAAACATATTTACGTCTTTTTTTAAAAAAAAAGTGTTATGAAGGATAAAGGGGTACACGTATTAAAGAAAACGAGTTTCGTTGAAAGTGGACAATTTGGAATAAATACGGGTCGAGCGATAATACCCGGTAATTATGAATTAGTACCATGCAAGGTACGGTAGTATAATGTATAAAGTATACTAAAAATGAATAGTATTTTCAGATAATTTGAGATAATTTTTAATTATGAGGTAATTAATTAATTATCGGGTAACGAGACATTACCTAATTAACTAATAAGTGGATAAAGTTTAATATACCCATCCTCAAAACGTGGCAGTCAGCCACATTGTAAAGAAATGACTAAGTCATCTCTTTGATAGGTGGCAATTAAGTAGCAATAAAGAGACTTCATCTCTTATAATACAAAAATTCTATCATTAGAACATTAGGAAAAAAAAAGAAAAACGTTACCAAGCTTTAGCAAAGCTTAAGCTGTTCAAAGCTTTACAGATTTGCAAAATCCAAAATATGTTACCTTCTTTATCACATTTTGAAACCATTAGCTTTTTTTAGCTATTTCAAAAGCTTTCAAAAATCAGTAACCTTATGACCTCTCACAATTCCAAAAGCAGTATTATTTTACAATCAAGAGGACGTTAGCTACTTCAAAGCTTTCAACAATTAAAAACGATATAAACAGTGACGAATGGAGCTCCGACAAAGATTATTATACGGATTTTTCCCAACTCCAGGTATGTTAAAGCTATCCCTTTTTTTGTTTTGGCATGGTCCAAATTATACTGAAGAAACGAGTAAATACACATTTTCTATAAATTACTCTATTCATAGAAATAGTAGGGGTGTCTATATTCTTGATTCCCTACGAGAATTATTATTATTTTTTGTTCATGGGTCTCAGAATAATGCACAGTTAGAAAAGTTTATCCGGAAGGAATATTGAGATTATTATGTACTTTTCATGTATTTCATACATGTGTATTGACCCATGACCAGATGGCGTTATATATGCGTATATATGTAAATATATGTATATGGGATATGGGAAAAGGTTACGGCGTTATATACGCACCACCACCTGATCAGCTGGTATATGATGATGATGTTTCCCATAGTGACTAAAATATGATTCAAACAACGTTATATACGCGTATATATGTATGTATATTCAAACGGCATTATATACGTGTATATATGTATGTATGTATATTTATATGTATATGGGATATGGGAAATGTTATGGCGTTATAACGCACCACCACTTGATCAGCCGGTATACGGTGATGATTTTGCCCACAGTGGTCGATATGATATGATTGGATGCCCTCAGAGGCTGATGATGTTATGAAACATATACCTATGCACGACATGACATTCATACTCATATGCATGATGCTAAAATTGATTTATTATTACAAAGTTATCCAGACATACAGGTTGAGTTAATTACTCTATATCTCTTTCGTGTCTCTTATGTATTTATTTATGTGCCTTACATACTCAGTACATTATTCGCACTCACGTCCCTTTTGTCTGGGGATATTGCGTTTCCTGCCCACAGGTGCAGGTAGGCGAACTGACGGTCCCCCTTCTTAGGATCTCTTATCAGCGAGAGTTGGAGTGCTCCACTTGATCCGGAGCTACTTTTTATTTTGGTATGATACGTTTGTATATATATATATATATATGGGTATGACGTGGCTCAGTCCCGTCTTTATACAGTTATGTTTCTATTAGAGGTCTGTAGACAGTATGTCTAGTTGGATAGTATGTGGCTTTGTCGGCTTCCAGTTTTGAGATGTATAGTTGTCTATAGCAGCCTTGTCGGCTCGTCCTACGTATGTTGTACGTATATGTATGTATGACTTTTTGTGCGAATTTCCTTCATGTATAATGCTTTCGTAATTCAGCAGATGTTATTGAGGTTCATATTTTAGACGCGTGTTTAGGGGTGTTTGACAGGTAGGACTCAGGCACCCGTCGCGACCCATCGGTTTGGGTTGTGACAGTCTCCCCTCCCTAGTCTCCTTTTTCAACATAGGGTATCCACTCCATAGTTGATTTGATCTTAAATGCAGGGTACACCGCGCCCTGATATCTTTGCCAATATAGGGTATTCCATTCCCTGGCCACATTTTCCCAACATAAAGTACTTCAATCCTTAGTTAAGGCATCATTTCGAAAATAAGGAAACACCATCCACAAAAAGAATAATTAATAATCATCATATCACTTTTGGGGTACACCTTTCCCGACATTTTATTGCTTTCAATAATAAAGTAGTATAGATTTTATTACAATAACTCACAAAATTTTTCTAGCGAAAACTGGGGCAGAAAATTTCATTTGTTTGTTCTTTATTTTGCGCAGAATGCAATTTAGGACAATGGATTCGAGACTACCAAAAAAAGAAGTTTCGATCCAGAATAAAAGAAAAGAAGAAAAAAGAGAAGGCCAACCCCAAAGTATAGAAGCGGAAAAGATGTGGATCGATCAAGACATGAATGAAGTCACGAGCTCTTCATGTCCCGTTGTGATCCGTAAAGCTGAAAAAGAACAAACTAGCACCTGCAGCTAGAAAGCATCAAGATTCAAATCGAAAGTCGGCATGAAGCACCATTCAAGACTCAAGATCAAGTTTCAGAAGACTCATATATAGGAATCTTGTAACTCGTAGCTAGTAGGCTTAGTTAGTCTTTCAATTTCAATTTTGATGTTATAACAGGACCGCGGACCGGAGCCTCGACCGAACCTTGCTCGACTCTCGAACTCATCACTCCAAAACTTCCAGAGCTACACTAACCTGATTCTTTTATAGCCAAAGATATGTAGACAACCTCCGAAGCAACTTCCAGAGCTACACTAACCTGATTCTTTTATAGCCAAAGATATGTAGACAACCTCCGAAGCAAGGTTCGGTCAAACCTTTTTCAAAATGCTTCCAAATGGAGTACCAAGCGAGCAAAAATTGCTCGTAATTGCTCACTTTATCTTTGCCCGAAAACTCTTCATGTTCTCGAGCAAAGAGGGGCAGCTGTGAGCACCCAATTTTAGCCCCGCATGGAAATTACTCCTAAAAATAATCCAAAAATAATTTTGTATGAATTTTAGGAGTTTTTCTTTATTTAGTTGCATTTCATGCATGTTTAATAGTTTAAAATTATATAAAAATTATAAAAGTTGTCATTTTTTCATTTCATGTCATCTTAGGTTTAATTTGCATCTTTAGGGATTAATCACTCTTTAATTTATAGGTTAATATAAAAAAAGTCACAAAAATATTCATTAGCATTAATCAATTGGCTAAGTAATTAGAATGCTAACTAGTCTTTCTGCAAAATAAATTCAATTCGTAGTAGGGTGGCCGTTTTTGAAAGAATAATTTGGCCTTTTATTTCAAATTGATTTTAAGGCCCAAAATCCCAAGCCCACAATTACCCCCTTTTTAAAAACCCCACATTCCTAAAATCTAGACCTAGACCTAATTTCTAATAAAATAAAAAAAATGCCACCCACACCACAGACCCTTACGCCCTAACAAACCAGGGAAGCTACAGAGAGGACCATCTGCATCCACCCTTCCTCCTCCACCTTCTACTGCCTAGCGGTCGCCCTCAACCAAGCCACGACCGTGCCTCTTCGCCTCCTTCCTCCGTATCTCCCGCTAGAACTCCCTCCAAAATCAAGCCTTCAAACCCCCATTAATCAAGCTCCAAACAGTCATCTTAACTTGCCGCCGATCTCAACACCACCTACCACCGGCAGCTCATCCATTTCCTTCTCTAGTCAGTCACCGGAAAACACCGCCACCCCCCTCACCTAGATCCCTTCTTCTTCTTGACACACTTCTAGGTCACCATCTACACCCTAAATAAGAAAACCTGATAGGGGACAAGAGAAAAGAGACTAGTTGTTTTCCATTTCATGTCCGGCGAGCTCGCCGGAAAACGAACTCCATCGCCGTCTTCTTCTTCACCCCACAGAACCTACCGCCGTCGGCCATCAAAAACACCTCCATATTTCTATACCTCAAACAGAGGTGATTGAAGAGATTTGAGATCTGGAGTTTGTCTTAGTTCGAGATTCACACTACTGTCTGTTCAAGGATTGGTTCACGATTTCAATTGATTTTGATTGCTGTTTCGGATTCGATCGTAGTTGTGGTTTCTTGACGTCCTTGTAACTATTTGAATTTTAATTAATCAAAGGAAAATTCTTGTTCATGAAAATTTCGGTTCAATTTTAATTGAGGTTCAGAAATGGAGAAGGGGAGCTATTGCCTCTTTTCCATGTCACCATTAGATGCTGTACTTCTTTTAACTATTGGTGGTCACACAGCAAAAACGTTAAATTTATTAAATGTGCTTCAAATGGAGAGGTTTAAGCCAAGGTTTTATATTTCTACTGCTACAGCTAATACGAGTCTCCAAAAAGCATGCGTGTATGAGGATTCTTTGGTTGATAAGTTTAATTGAGATCGATTTGTATTTTGAGCTTTCCGACGCCGATTCGAGTCTGCTGACTGGGTTCGTGGTCCAAGCTCCTGCTACCATGTTGATTTTCGGTCAGATTTAGTTCGCCGGAATTTGCTGTAACCGAGTTTTGTTAATATTATTGAGGTCCGACTCTAAACTCTCCCTTTTTTATCATTTCTCATGTGAATGTTTTGTGTTTGTTTACTCTCGCTTCCAGTACTTGTTATGTGTATGCTTTGCATTTCCAGTTTCATATTTGTTTGAGTAGTTCTCTGTTTAAAATTTTTAATTATAAGAAAATATTTGAATTTGCGTTAGGAAAATACCAATATATGTTAAAGAACAAAATTGTTTAACATGTGAATGAGTCTCAAAGGTCAGGGAACATAATTAACATCGTAGCTTGCTTCAGGCGTGATTAATAAACTATCGTGACTATGGGTACGGTTCCCGTGGCATGGTCACGATATATAATCCCAATTCGGGTGCGCATTTCATGTGACCCGTCTATAACTTCGTATAATAATAAAATAAACATGTTGTGAATCGTGGGTGCATTTCATGTGGCGCAGTTTGCAATATGTATCAAAATAACAAGTGTACGACATCGTGACTTGTTCCAAAAAATAATTTCATAAATATTAAAAGCGGTTCAAAAGGTTGAAAAATGCACAGTAGGTTCAAAATATGTAAATAATCAGATAAATAGGCCAAATATCAATAGTTAAGCGACCGTGCTAGGACCACGGAATTCGGGAGTGCCTAACACTTCTCTTGGGTTAACAAAATTCCTTACTCGGATTACTGGTTCGCAAACATTTTAAACAGAGTCAAAAACTTCCTCGGTTTGGGATATTCAAATAAATGGTATCCCGGAACACCGTAAAAAATTCGGGCGGCGACTCTAAAAATTAATAAAAAATTCCAAATTCGAATAATGTCATTTTAATTGGAAAAACTCGCTAATCCACCCTTACCGGAGGGAAAAAGGAGGTGTGCCACCCCCGATTTCTTCAGCAGCTCCACTCCAATAGTCTGCACATAGTGTGCAAAAGTGCAGTATCAGTTCAACCGACCCCATATATTGGTAAGTATCTTGACTAACCCCGTCAAAGTAGTGACGAGGCTTTTAGTTAAAAAGTGCTATTTAATAAACACTATAATGTAACCTAGCAATAGAACTATGCGATAGAATAATAGAATAGAGTACACAATTCAACTGTACAAAACAATAAATAAGTAGCAGAAAGAATCACAATTCAACAGTTTCCAACATCTTAATAGGCCCTTTCCTTAGAACGAAAGCCCATGAACCACAACAATTGCCTCAAAACTTTCATAGTGTGAAATAAGTTCTCAAGACATCAAATATAGCAGCACGACAACACCCTTCGTGCATTTATCTTATCCTCACCATATATGCATAAAACAGTACCAACCAAATGATAGAATACCGATAATAGAAATGACAAGGAAGGAAATATGGAAGCAGTAATAATAAACGGGAATTGCAGACGAACATCAATAACAGACTAAGCAGAGAGCATAGAATTAATGACCACTATTAGGTAAATGGTTATAATTTCATCTAACTAGCATGATGGAGGCGTGAAGATTGACATAACAAATAAGAGGAGGGGAGAGGGGTGCATGTTCTTGATAATGCAACAATAGAGCATGAATGGCCAACATGGGAGAAGACTCGTGCCTAAGTGCATCAAAATAGATATGACATGGATGCAATCATAACAGCAGGAAGTACATAGGATGATTACAAGTTAAACAAATAGAAGGCATATGCAACACAACAAAGATTTAGATAGATAACGAGGACTGAACAGTGACGACAAGTCACATAAGAACCACAAATACAACAGTTATAAATCAAGGTAAGACATGAAGATATATACAAGAAAAGATTATCATAACATGATGCATGTCTCTCGTCCTTACTTGCACAGAAACACCCTTCGTGCCATGACCTCACAATGATACAAAAGCATAAAAGTATAAATGCAATGGCACGACATTACCCTTCGTGCTTTTACTCTCAATAACAGCATGGCATCCCCCTTCGTGCTTTTGCTCTCAATAATATGGCACGACATCACCCTTCGTGCTTTTGCTCTCAATAATATGGCACGACATCACCCTTCGTGCTTTATACTCTTCCTCACATGATAATGAAATAAAATGGCACGATATTACCCTTCGTGCTTTATACTCTTTCTCACATGATAATGAACATAAAATGGCACGACATCACCGTTCGTGCTTTACACTCTTCTTCACATGATAATGAATATAAAATGGTACGGCATCACCCTTCGTGCTTTACACTCTTCCTCATATGATAATGAATATAAAGTGGCACGGCAGGAACTATATATAACATCGAGGATAGTGATCGACGAATATTCCAAACAAGTTCTCAATTACTGCTTTACAAGCCAATAATGATTTAATGAAACCTTCAAGGGCCATATAATTCAAGTACTTCCACAAACCCCACAGTTTATCAACAACACAAGTATGGAATCTAGCATCTAAAATATATCGGTCATAGCAACGTATTAACAATTATGCATAGAGATGGGCGAATTAGACACATCAATGTATCCTAAGTATTTTCATCACATTGATTAAGCTATATTAGACTAAGTCTTGACTCTAACATTTTTCACTACGTTCTTAACATCTAGAAGTCAAGTGAGGCATAAAACAAGGAGGTTATGAAATTCTACAAGACACAATTATAACATAATCTACCCCCGAGCATGTTTAACCTTGACACATACATATACACTCGTGACCTAACATATGTATCACCCCAGCATGTAGGAAACAATGACAAATAGGAGGAAAAAAATCCTTCAACAAAGTTAGGCAAAACACTTACCTCAATTCGAATAACTCAATACTCAATTTAGCTTTTTCCTTTACAAATTTACCTCCGTTCGGCTCAATCTAGCCAAAGACGAGTTGAATAAATCACACAATGCAAGAGAAAATAATTTCAATTAATAAAGCTATAATTTTTATATAATTTCTAAAATCAAACGCAGAACGTGACTTTCTAATGCAAAGTTACTGCGGTCTAAATTCCCAAAACTTTAAGCATTATTACTACAATCATTATGTAATCATTAGGTAATCATTATTCCAAATTAAAGACATCAAAACCGTGTAATAGCAAGACTTTGAAAGCGTGTAATAGCACTATAGCAGAAACCAAAATAGCTACAGTGTATTCTTTCCCTAACATTGTACACATAAATCTCCATTTAATTCCATGTAATCATTGTCATATTATTTTCTCGTCTCCTAACGATGGCTATAATAACTACAAGCTAAATCATGTATAAAGTTAATGTCATGTACTATTGGTGAAGAATAGATACCTGATTCTAATTTCCTCCCCAACTTTTCTTCTCCAATTGAGATCGGCGCCTCTGTTCCCTTCATTCCCTTTTTTTCTANTATTTATTTATCTAGTAAAGGGGCCAAAGTTACCCCTAAACTATTGGATATAGAACAATTATGTTTTTCGTTTGATTTTTGTACCAAAAATGTACTTACCGTTAAATATTAAATCATGTCATGTTTGATATTACGTACCTATTCCAACTTCCAGAATCGAAATCCGACCCTGATATCAAAAAATCTACTCCCGGTAAAACTTTCCAATAATTTAACTTTCGCCATTTCAAGACTAATTTAACTATGGACCTCCAAATTACAATCCAGACAAGCTCCTAAGTCCAAAATCACCCAACAGAGCTAACGGAACTGACGTAACTCCATTCCGAGGTCAAATGCTAAAAACTCAAACTTGGTCAACTCTTCCAACTTAGAGCTTAAATCTTGAAGTTCATTCTTCCAAATCGATTCCGCATAACTTAAAAACCAATACCGACGATTTACGCAAGTCATAATTGTAACTACCCGGTCGGTAATTTTGAGAATTTACGCCCGATCCCTTAATAACCGCTTCTCTCATGTCTATTTTATGTTATTGGAACTTGTCAGAGCGTTGAGTAATGAAATCCGGAGCGATTTTTGACACATAGTCCATAAATGTGGAATTTAGCTTTAGAAATCATGCCGTAGCTAGAGCTGTGTGAAGACGGATCCGGAATGGAATTTCCTCGACTCCGTTGGGTGATTTCAGGGTTAGGAGCGTGTTCAGAATGTTTCGAGGTCGGTTGTGGATTTAGGCTAGAATTGGCAAAAGTTAGAATCTCGGCAATTTCGGCTGATAGGTGAAATTTTGATATTGGACTTGGAATGGAATTACGAAAGCGACAACAAGTCCGTAATGTCATTTATGACATGTGTGCAAAATTTGAGGTCATTCGGATGAGTTTAGACATGTTTCGCCATCGGATGTGAATTCTAGAAATTTCATAAGTTCTTAGGCTTGAATATATGAATANTTGAGGTCTCGGGGGCCTCGGGTGTGTTTCGGGTGTTCAACGGAAATTTTTGGCCGATAAGTCTTTGCTGGTTTTTCTGGTTTTTCTACAGCTGTGTTTTACTCTCTGCGATCGCAAGGGTTCACCCGCGATCGCGTAAGGTAAAAGTGAGAGGTCCTGCAGTTGTTCTCTGCAATCAAAATAAAAGGTCTACGATCGTAGTGTGTTGGAATCTTGGTCAACGCTATCGCATGACCAGGACCGCGTTCGTATAGAGTATTCTTGGTTTGGGGGAGTTTCAATATTTGTTTTACGTGGTCGCGTGGCCCCAACCGCGATCGCCTAGCTCTTGGTTCTCAAGGTTCACGATCGCGTAATGCTTCCTGCGATTGCATAACATGATTCCAGGCGCGTGTTTCTTTACTCTCCGCGATCGTGACTCCTTGTCTGTGATCACATATAACAAATGCCTGGGCAGTCTTTTAAAGTCCCAAATCCGAGGGTTTATGTTATTTTCACCACTTTCGAATTTGAGAGCTCGAGAGAGGCGGTTTTTGAAGGTTTTTGTACCTGGGTAACTTGGGTAAATGATCCTATCCATTATAGATCAATTTCAGTGATTCCAATCTTAAATCCAACCTTTAATTTCGAAAATTTTGGGTAGAAAATGGGAAAAATGGGATGAACTTCATAGACCGAATTATTGAGTTTTGATTGGGTGTTTGACCTCCGATTTGAGAGATTCTTATATGGTTAGACTCGTGAGTGAATGGGTGTCCGGGAAATATAAATTTTACCCGATTCCAAGACGGGACCTGGGGGACTTTTTGAGCGAATTTCCTAATTTCGCGTATTAGCTTATAAATAATTAGCTATTTTGTTCCCTTAAAGTTATATTTACACCATGCAATCGATTTGAATAGATTTGGGCCACCCGAAGTCAGATATTCGTGGCAAGAGCGTGGTATTGAGTTGATTAGCGCGATCAAAGTAAGCGGCTTGCCTAATTCTGTGTTGGGGACTTTCCCTTAGCCATTTTTATACTGCTTTTGTTATGTGGACGCTGTGTATGCAAGGTGACGAGTGCGTACCCGGGTCATTATTGCTAAAAAAATCCTATTTTTACTCCTATGTAATCGCTCATTTTCATTCATATATTACTGTTTCCATCTTTATAGGGTAGATAGCTTAAGAGTAAGCATGCCTACCTGTTCTGAGTTGAATTCCTCTTGTGTGCTACTAGTCACATTATGCTTAGGTAGCTTTACTCTATTCTTGCCTCTTATTTTTCTTGGGTTGTTTAATTGAGCCATAATTGACATACTTCTGCTTTGCATATTTAAATTGGGGCTACGGATCGAGATCCGGGAGATTTTCCCCTGTACTGCATTTCATATTTATATTGGGATTACGAACCGAGATCCGGGAGATTTCCTGCTGTACTGAAATGCATATTTTAATTGGAACTACGAACAGAGATCCGGGAGCTTTCCCCCTGTACTGCATAGCATATTTAAATTGGGACTACGGACTGAGATCCGGGAGCTTTCCCCGTGCACTGCATTGCACATTTACTATTAAGATATATGATGTGCTGAGCCGAGGATTCTCTTTCGGTTCTTAAATCTTTCCGTTTTCGTTAATCTTGTTTATCATTGCTTATCTATATTTCACTGTTTAAAATTGTATATTGACTTATTTTACAAACTCAGTAGGGCCTCAACCTAACCTTATCACTACTTGACTGAGGTTAGGCTTGGCACTTACGGAGTACTGAATGTGGAGTACTCACGCCCTTTCCTGCGCATGTTTTCCCCATGTGAAGATCCAGGTACTAGCACCCAGTACCGTGGCTAGGAGTCTTTCTAGCAGCAGTCAGGAGACCGCGAGATAATTATGCCGCCTCCGAAGAATCCCACGAGTCCCCTTCTACTCTAGTATAGGCATAGAAGACTTGTGTATTTTTTTACTGTTTCATTGTATAGAGCTACATTTAGTACAGCTTGTGACTATAGTGACATTCCGGATTTTGGGAAGTGAAAATGTATATGCTGAGCAACTACGTTATATCTACTTGATTTCATTTTTCGCAAATTTTAGGCTCACCTAGTTATAGAGACTAGATGCCGTCACGATACATTTTGGAGGGTAAATTGGGTCGTGACAATAATACATTATGCGAAGATATTCGAGCCCTCAAAATATCAAGCGAAGTGCAGATTTCCAAACCGACCAGTTGGGTCGTTACAAGGTCATGCTAAAATAAGTATAGGTAATAAGTACTAATATTAGTTACATAACTAAGCCCTAAAAAAAAAGATAAACTAAGTTATGCATTTTTATTATAAATTAATGTAAAACTAAAATTATTATCCAACACTATCATCATTGCTAGTATTGAATAAAATTTCTTTTGTTAGCATTAATATTGATTTTTTTTGAGTTACTACATTTATGGGCTTTAAAATTTATTTACCATTCAAGAATTTTAAGTCCAAACTTGAAATAATACGTTAAAAGATAAAACTGTGAAAAAGTTTAAGAAATATTTATAAATTATATTACAATAAATATTTATATGTGTAAAATATTTTTAAAAATTATATAAATGTACTATCAGGTTGGTTTTCGGTTTTACTTTTTTTAGTTAAAACCAAACCAAATCAATTATGACCGGGTTTTATTTTTCAATACCAACCAAATCAAACCAAACCACATCGATTTTCTTTGTACACCCCTAATGAGTAAATATGAAAATGCCCCTTCAATTTGACAAATTGATATTTCTTAAATCCATTTCTATGGAAAATCTTTAATTCATTTCCTGCTGCCCAAAGGCCTCTTAGTTGTCAATACCTAAAATCATATTTGAACCACAAAGGATGTACCTCAAAGGACAAGGAAACTACAAAACATGTATGGCTTTGGTCAAATTCTTTGTTCTACATTCATCTAATAATCCATTACTATTTTAGAGGGGTAACTTTTATTATAAGAGTACAAGTTTATTGGTCATTTATCTAAAATGTGCATAAATTAATTTATACAATTTAATTAAATATTTGGAATTGTGTTCTTGCTATTTGCAGGGGTATTAATCCGATTTACCGGACAAGATCTTTTATTAAGCAACTGGAGAAGCCAATTCCTGAAATAATTGTTATTCAAGACGATGATGAAGATGAGGAAATGAAGTTGTACTTAGAAGTTGTAGAAGATTCGTAGAGCCTATGACTTGTACTACCGGTTTTGAGAAAGTTTGTACATTCTGTTGAGATTCTATATCAAGACTGTTAGTTTTCCTTTATTTATTATTGCTATTCAGTAAATGCTACGCTTACCTAGTCCCAGGACTAGGTGCCATCACGATACCCAACGGAGGGAATTTGGGTCGTGACATTGAAAAACCTAACAAATACATTATCTATTAAAATATTTTTATGGGGAAATTTTTTTAATAACATATGATAGTTATTTTCATTGTCACCTAACAATAATTTTTCGTTAATGTACGCTTTCAAGGTTAACCAAATTTAATAATTAAACATAAAAATTAATATGATACCAAAATAATGATATCTTCTATTTAATTTAAAATTATCAAAATACCATTTCAAATTCGACAAAATATAAGAATGTAATAGATCTTGACATATGAATATGAAAGGACAAGGAGATTGAAGCATTTCAATAACATTTGATAAGAAAGTAATGATATAATCCAAAATTTAAAGTAAATAAAATAGACGAATTTCGTAATTTTATTAAGTATTACATCCCATGAGAGGATCCCAAATATTTCTAGATATTTTTTAAAGAAAAATTCTATATAAAGTCTTAGTAGTACATATAAAAGTTATAAACTTATATGTTGGTTTGGTTTGAATTTTTTTATTCAATACCAAACTAAATCAAACCTAACACAATCGGGGTTGTTAGTCAGTTTAGTTTGACTGTTCGATTTGGTACAATTGTGCGATTCTGTGAACACCCCTAATATCGGGGTTGATTACATTTCGAAAACAACATACACGCTTGCTTTTAGCTTTTAGTTATACTACTCCCTCCGGTCCACAATAAGTGATCAATTTACTTTTAGCACGCCTATTAAGAAAATACCAAATTCTATACAAAAATACCTAGTATGACTAAACTGTCCTTAATTAAATATTTAATGTGAGGAGTATAAACTTTTTAGGGTTATTTTGTAAAAACATATTGAATTCTTTCTTGATTATATAAATGGACACTTATTTTGGACCAAAATGAAAAGGTAAATTGGTCACTTATTATGGACCGGAGGAAGTAATAGTTATCTAATGATAGAAATGTATTAGAATGCCTATTAATTGCTGTTGCATTAAATAATTCCTACTTTTTAATTGTGGAACTTTCAATTTAATTATGTTTTCCTCAAGGATAGGTTAAAAGTAAATGATAATTGTCAGTTTCTTAACCTAAAATGGTAAAGTATCTAATGTGAAATCTGACTAGCATTTCAACAGTTAGTGCTTTTGTCACGACCCAAATTCCCAAACTACGGAATCGTGATGACGCCTAACACAATACTTGATAGGAAAGCCAATATTAGAAATTTTCCAAACATTTTCCCTTAAAGTTACTTACACATAATAGAACCATTCAAAATAAATACGAATCTAATACTTTCAACTAGATAACTTCATGAAATACTAATAACGATCAGTGATTAAACCGAACCATGAACTAAATATATCACTATAAAGCTACCCCACGGTCTAGTGTAAGAATTAACGAACTACAAAGAATACTACAAATAATGGCTGAAAGAAGTATATATGTCTGTTTCGAACGAAATAAAACAGTGTCGATAAAGTAAAGAGAAGACTCCAGGAGTCTGCGGATGCCAGCAGATCTACCTTGTGTCTCCGAATGAAAATGCTCAACTACTAAGATCTCCTAACCTCGACGAAGTAGTGACGAGGCTACGGCGGGACATTTAACTACATAACCTGTAAACAATATATATAATAAAGTTAAAAGAAACAACAACAATAAACTCGATAACCAATAACTTGCAATAGTAAATAAAATAAACAACTCTGATAACTTTTTTCAGATGTCAACTATAATCAATTCCTCAAAATTCCAAGTTTTAATTTAAATCACAGTAAAATCTGAGTATGAATACCTTTTTTTTTTATAAAACTGAAGTTTTCCAAATCCTTATTTTCTAATATCAGTAAAACATATATATTCACCCTTATCGCTCCTTGTTGCGGCGTGCAACCCGCTCCCACCTGTCCACCCTTATTGCTCCTCCCTATATGTATCACCCTTATTTCTCCTGTTGCGGTAACGCCTGGGGGGTCCAGGCGTTACCCAGGCCTTAGGGCTGTAACGCCAGGCCCTGCCTGGC
>ML417365.1:0-31588 GCA_005239525.1 Nicotiana knightiana | reverse complement strand
CCATTATCCGATTTTTCTTTTTTAAGATTTTCCAAATGTATAAATGCAAATTCGTCCCAGAATTGCTTCTCTGACATAAACACTTATAGGAGCTTGTTTACCCATAAAATCGGATAACAATTAAATTTATAAGCAGTTTTAAGGATATGTGATTTCACTTGACACACATTGAGAAATATGAAAATTGATATTAGGAATTGACTGTAAATAGAAATAAAGCAAAACAATGTAATGTGCAGCTTTAGCCCTCGAACCAAATGAGTATGCTATTGAAGAGTATGAAATGAACAATAGAGCATGAAAGCTTAAGAGAGAAAATATAATGTATTGCTTCGTTCTGCGTGAATGTCATATTTATAAAATTAGTAGATCTCCCTTTTATATAGTAGAGGAGTTCTACTTATGATACAATTCTAAATACAGTAAGAAAATCCATGACAGGATGATTAACCGGCCTTGACTTGATACGTGCCGAGATTCCCGCCGCGATCCTTGCTCGATCTCGGATATTTCAGTTTACCGTTACTCGGCCAGGTAAACCCCCTTCGCTCTTACTCGACCTCGGTTCCGCTCGGTCTCGATCTTGGTTGAATGTCGTCCTGGACCGGCCTCGAGTTAAAGGTTTAACAACACGACTCCATATTGAGGCTTGATATGATACGAGGCGGAGCCGTGGCCTATCATGATCCAACCCCGATTTGTCACAAGAAGGAAGGCCCGTTCTGACCATATACAGATAGTCCCCTCGTTTCTCAGAAAGAAGATGATGAGAAACGACATGAATTCCCGAGCTCCATCTTTCGGAGTGATGACATCAACGATTAGTTCGACCATGACGCAAGCAACGAAACCCCCCGTCAGTCCGGTTACCGAGGCATTAAATTCCTGTCATGTGATGGTCGGCCACTACCTGATTCTGAACCGTCGCCTTCGACCTATAAAATTCTCAATCTTCTTTCATTCAAACTTTTACAACCAATACCTTCCCTGCTTTTGCTTTCAAAGAGTTCTTACTTCTTAACTCTCTTACTCAAATTCCTTGAACCTTAATCAACTCTTTTTCTCTCTAATATGCTTTCTATGGATGGCTAAAATATCCAAAATTGTGCCAGAAAAAAAGACCCCTTCTTCATCGCGCTCTGCCGGCGAGGCGGCTGCGGCGGAGCCCATCTTGAGGAATTCGTTCCGATAGGGTGCCCGACTGTTGTCGATTTTAAGGTGGAGAAGACTCCCTCGGTGCAGGGCCGGTGCGAACCAAATCGAGGTACAAGTGCACCATCACTAAGGGCCTCCTTGACAAAGTGAAAGAGGAGTGTAACTGGGAAAATAAGGACGTGGTCGTTCCCTCCCCTGAGGAATTGATCACCATATACGTGGAGGGGTATCTGAGTGTTTACACTTACCCCTTCACGTTTAGCCACCTGGACCCTGTAATAATAGCCTTCTGCAATACATATGAGGTTACTCTAGGCCAGATCCACCCATCATACCGGAGGATCGTCGTCCTCCTCCGATTTTTCACCAGCAAGATCGAGGGATGCTCCTTTACCCTCGATCATCTCAAGGGTCTTTACAGTCCCCGGATTTATCGAGGACTGATTAAACTTTCTCGCCGGGCCAATAGAGCCCCGTTCTCTAGCATCTACGAGACCTGCGATCGAGGCTGGGTGGGCAGGTTCGTCCGAATAAGGACATCGAACCTGATTTCTGTGGGAGACATGTTGTTCCCAGAGAGGTGAAACTTTAACCGTAAGTGTCTTTACCTAGAATGCTCGTTTTTCCGTTTTTGCTTCCTTCAACCTTTGCTTATTTTTACTTTGTTATTGCAGCTGTGGCCGAAATGCTGGACCTGGTTCTAAAGTTGAAAAGAAGGGTCGAGGGCCTGGTATCTAGAGGCCCTATTCTCAATGGGCTTGGATGGAGCTTTCCAACGGTCGATGGGAGGCTCGCAACCACGATAAACCTCTGCTCAGTAACTGTTTTATCACTTTAGTCTTTTTCTTAACTAACTTACTTCCTTTTCTTTGTAGGTCTTGGGAAGGACGTCGCAATGAGACCTTCTTCTGGCGATGAAGAAATCCACCTTTAACCATCAACTCCAAAACCGGCTAAGAAGAAAACGAGAAAGAGGGCCCCGAGTCCCCTGGGCTCGGAAAATGTCACGACCCGAAATCCCACCTTCAGGCCATGATGGCGCCTAACGTTGCACCCGCTAGGCAAGCCAACGTGATCACTGAATTGATTTATTAACAAGTAAAAATAACAAACACTGACTAGATAATTGAGATAAAGTGTGGAAGCATTAACAAAAATCTAAATAACAATAGCTAATAACGAAGAAATCCCTTTAAGTACAAAACTCTTAAATTNACCAGTCTAAGATTTAGCTAAAAACAACAGTTTGAAATAAAATGATATATCTGTCTGGAAACACATAGATGACAGAATGAAAGATAGACAGTGACGCCGAGATCCACGAACGCCTGCGGAACTACCTCAGTGTCGTCTGAAATGGACTGAAGGACACTCCCCCTAACGATGTCCACTGGGTATGGCTGCGTAATCTGCACAACATAGAGAAGTGCAGGTGTAACATCAGTACAACCGACCCCATGTACTGAGTAAGTGCCGAGCCTAACCTCGACGAAGTAGTGACGAGGCTAGGACACGACAACAAATTGTACCTGTGCAGTTCAATAGTATAGCAGAAAATAAACAAGAATACAGTTACGGGGAAGAACATGTTGGAGATAAGAGGGGCAACATATGCTAACACAGTAGAATCACTCGGCATGGAATGTCCCTTCGTGCATAAATAATAATCACTCGGCACGGAATGTCCCCTCGTGCATATATAATAATCACTCGGCACGGAATGTCCCCTCGTGCATATATAATAATCACTCGGCACGGAATATCCCCTCGTGCATATATAATAATCACTCGGTACGGAATGTCCCCTCGTGCATAATGAATATAAAAGCAACCATTTATATGAAAGTTTAACAATGCGACATTTCAAATGCACAGAAGTTATCATCAAAATTCTATTGTCCCGGCAAGGGACTCAACTATAACCAATCTTGCTCAGAAGTATAATATCAACAGTAAACCCTTAACTGAACACATAATCAATAACCTTCTACGTCATGAAGTAACCTCAAGATACCATTTCCAAGGTTCCCAATAATTCACAACACAGAGAATATCAAAGAACACTAAATAACTCATCAAATATTGACTCACGGGCATCCTTGATAACAACGTATAGGTACCCGTCACCTGACCTATATGTTGGACATGAATTACACATAGCAAATAAGACTTTATACCTATTCCCTCAAGCTAAGGTTAGGCCAAACACTTACCTCGGCTCCAAGAATGCAAGTCAAGCCTCAATCACGGCCTTTCCTCTTGAATCCAACTCCGAAATGATAATATCTAGACATAATTGACTTAATAACATCAACAATTATCAATAACTCAATCCCAAAGCCTAATTATACATTTCCCATAATTCTTCTAAAAATACCAAAATTCGGCCCCGTGCCCGCTTGGTCCAAACTAGAGGTTCGGACCAAAACCCGATAACCCATTCCCCCATGAACTCGAATATATAATTTGTTTTGAAATCCGACCCCACAATGAGGTTGAATTCCCAAAATTTCCAAAATCCTTAACTCTACCCAAAACCCCCAATTTCTACCCCTGATTCCATGTTTTTAGGCCTAGAATTTAGTGATTGATGAAGGAAAATGGAAGAAACTAGAGTTAAGAACACTTACCTATGAAGCTATGGTGGAATGGTCTCCTAAGAATCACCCATGAAGAGTGGAGAAGAAGAAAAATGGTGAAATAATGTGAAAATCCCGTATGGTATTTTGTTTTTGAACATTAAAAGTCACTGGGCAAAATTGGCTATCGCGATCGCGACATGTGCCCTGCGATCGCGGAGAGTACTGGACTTAGAAGGCTGCGATCGCGAAGTGAAGGTTGCGATCGCAGGGAGACTGGGCGTGGACCCACGCGATCGCGGACAGATTGGTGCGACTGCAGAAGGAAAAATACTCAGTCCCTTCCCCAGCTCTCCTATACTCTACGCGATCGCGGAAGTGCCTATGTGATCACATAGAGTCACAGAACCCCCCTCCCCACCCCTCACACTACACTACGCGATCGCGGGGCAACCTATGCGATCGCATAGTGTAAAAATCTCAGACACCAGAAACAGCCCCAAAAACCAGATTTTCACCCTTTTTCCACCCCGAAACTCACCCGACCCTCGAGGCTCAAAACCAAATATACGCACGACTTCAATATCATCCTACTAACTTATTCGAGTAATATAACCACCAAAATAACATCAAAAATAATGAATTAAACTCCAAAACCTATAGATTGTTTCTCAAACTTCATAAACTTCTAAATTCTCCAATTTTGATCCGAAAACACGTATTGAACCTGTAACTCACATAACACATATTGAACCTGTTCCGGGCTCCGGAACCATAATACATGCTTAGTAACACAAACTTCACATCAAAGTTCATTTTCAAAAGTCTTTATTATTTTCAGAAAATAATTTCCTTTAAAAATTTATTTCTCGGACTTGGGACCTCGAAATTTGATTCCGGGCATACGCCCAGGTCCCATATTTTCCTACGGACCCTCCGAGACAGTCAAATCACGGGTCCGGGTCTATTTACCAAAAATGTTGACCAAAGTCAACTTTATTCTATTAATTATCATCAATTCAACTGTTTAACACATTTCCACATAAAGGCTTCCCGACTACGCGCCTGGGCTACGCACGCACATCGAGGTGACATTAACGAAGATTTTTGGGGCCTCGGAACACTGTTTTTGCTAAATTAACACAAGATGACCTTTTGGGTCATCACAATCTCCACCTCCAAAATAACCGTTCGTCCTCGAACGGACATAGAAAGGTAACTGAATCGTGGAAAAGGTGGGGATATCGGCTCCGCATATCGGACTCGGACTCCCAAGTAGCTGCCTCAACAGGATGACCTCTCCATTGAACACGAACCGAAAGATAACTCTTCGATCTCAACTGTCGCACCTGCTGGTCTAATATGGCTACCGGCCCCTCCTCATAAGACAACTCCTTGTCCAAATTGGACACCACTGAAGTCAAGTACATGAGATGGATCCGCAATATACCTCCGGAGCATAGATACGTGAAATACCGGATGCACGACTAACAAACTAGGTGGCAAGGCAAGTCTGTAGGCCACCTCTCCTACCTTATCCAGAATCTCAAATGGACCAATGTACCTAGGGCTCAACTTTCCCTTCTTCCCGAATCTCATCACGCCCTTCATGGGCGACACCCGAAGAAATACCCGGTCTCCTATCATAAATTCCAAATCCTCGAACCTTGCGATCCGCATAACTCTTTTGCCTGGACTGAGCTGTACGAAGTCTATCCTGAATGATCTTCACCTTGTCCAAGGCATCCTGGACTAACTCAGAACCCAACAATCTAGCCTCTCCCAGCTCAAACCATCCGACTGGAGACAAACACCGTCTACCATACAACGCCTCATATGGAGCCATCCGAATGCTCGACCGATAGCTGTTGTTGTAGGCAAACTCAGATAAAGGCAAGAAATGGTCCCATGAACCACCAAATTCAATGAAACAAGCCCGTAACATGTCCTCCAAAATCTGAATAGTATGCTTGGACTGTCCGTCTGTCTAAGGATGAAATGTTGTGCTCAAATCAATCTGTGTTCCCAACTCTCGCTGAAATACTCTCCAGAAATGGGAGGTAAACTGAGTACCTCGGTCTGATATAATGGATATGGGCACACCATGCAGTCTAACAATCTCTCTCATATAGATCCTTGCCAACTTCTCTACTGAATACGAAACTGATACTGGGATGAAGTGCGCTGACTTGGTCAGCCTATCTACCACGACCCATACGGCATCAAATATCCTCTGAGTCCGTGGGAGTCAAACTACAAAGTCCATGGTGATACGCTCCCACTTCCACTCGGGAAGCTGAATCTGCTGCATCAAACCACCGGGTCTCTGGTGCTTGTACTTAACCTGCTGACAGTTCAAACACCGAGCTACATAAGCTACAATATCCTTCTTCATCCTCCACCACCAATAGTGCTACCGCAAGTCCTGGTACATCTTTGCAGTGCCCGGATGAATAGGATACCGGGAACTATGGGCCTCCTGAAGTATCAACTCACGAATACCATCCACATCAGGTACACAAATCCGACCCTGCACCCTCAAAACTCCCTCATCATCAACCGTAACCTGCTTGGCATCTCCGTACCTGACTCTATCTCTAAGAACACATAAATGGCGATCATCATAGTAACTGGCCCGAATACGGTCATAAAATGAAGAACGGGCTATGGTATGGGCAAAAACACTGCCAGTCTCAGAAACCTTCAATCTCACAAATCGGTTGGCTAAAGCTTGAACATCCAAAGCAAGAGGTCTCTCTCCGACAGATAAATAGGCAAGACTACCCATACTGGCTGACTTCCAGATCAAAGCATCGGCCACCATATTGGCTTTCCTCGGATGATAAAGAATGGTAATATCATAATCCTTAAGCAACTCTAAACATCTCCTCTGCCTCATGTTCCAATCCTTCTATTTGAACAGGTAAGATCTTATGATCCGTGAACACCTCACATGGCACACCATACAAATAATGCCTACAAATCTTTAATGCATGCACAATAACAACTAAATCCAAGTCATGAACTGGATAGATCTTCTCATGAACCTTCAACTGACGAGAAGCATAGGCTATAACCTTGTTATCCTACATCAACACTGCACCAAGCCCAACCCGTGAAGCTTCACAATACACGGTATACGATCTTGAACCTGTGGGCAAAACTAACACAGGTGCCGAGGTTGAGCTTCTGAAAGATCGCCTCACACTCATCGGACCACCTGAACTGAGCACTCTTCTGAGTCAACCTGGTCATCGGGGCTGCAATGGATGAAAAGCCCTCCACAAACTGGCGATAATAACTTGCTAAGCCCAAGAAACTCCGGATCTCAGTAGCTGAGGTGGGTCTAGGCCAATCTCTAACTCCTAAAATCTTCTTGGGATCCACCTGAACACCCTCTGACGATACCACATGGCCTAGAAATGCAACTGAACTCAACCAGAACTCACACTTGGAAAATTTTGCATACAACTGACTACCCTCAAAGTCTGGAGGACGACTCTAAGGTGATGCTCATGCTCCTCTCGGCTGCGAGAGTATATCAATATATCATCAATGAAAACAATAACGAGCGAGTCCAAATAAGGCCTGAACACTCAGTGCATCAACTCCATAAAAGCAACGGGGGCATTTGTCAGCCTAAATGACATCACCAAGAACTCATAATGCCCATAACGGGTGCGAAAGGCTATCTTAGGGATATCAGACGCCCTAATCCTCAGCTGATGGTAACCAGATCTCAAGTCAATCTTGGAAAACACTGAAGCACCCTGAAGCTGGTCGAATAAATCATCAATCCTCGGCAAAGGGTAGTTGTTCTTAATAGTAACCTTGTTCAACTGCCGATAGTCAATACACATCCTTATCGAGCCATATTTCTTTATGACAAACAATACTGGGGCACCCCAAGGAGAAACACTAGGCCTAATCAAGCCTTTATCCAACAAATCCTGCAACTGATCCTTCAACTCTAGCGGGGCCATACAATACGGCGGAGTAGAAATAGGCTGAGTGCCCTGAGCTAATTCAATACAAAAATCAATATCCCTGTCAGGTGGCATACCCGGCAGGTTAGCAGGGAATACCTTTGGAAACTCACGAACAGCGGGCATAGACTCTAGGAAAGGAACCTTGGCGCTAGAATCACGAACATAGGCCAGATAGGCCAAACAACCCTTCTCGACTATGCGCCGAGGCTTCATATAAGAAATAACACTACCAAAAGAATGACTAGGAGTCCCCCCTCCACTCCAAACGAGGCACCCCTGGCAAGGTTAAGGTCACTGTCTTGGCATGACAGTCCAGAATAGCATAATAAGGGGATAACCAATCCATTCCCAATATGACATAAAAGTCAACCATATCAAGAAGCAAAAGATCAACCTGAGTCTCCAGACCACCAATAACTACTACGCAAGCATGGTAGACTCGATCTACCACTATAGAATCACCCAACGGTGTAGACACATGTACATCAGTACTCAAAGAATCACGGGGCATACTCAAATAAGGGGCAAAATACGAAGAAACATAGGAGAATGTAGAACCCAGATCAAATAACACCGAAGCCTCTCGGCTGCAAACTGAAACCGTACCTGTAATAACTGCATCAGAAGCCTCAGCATCAGACCTGGCAGGAAAACCATAGCACCGGGGCTGAGCCCCTCCAACCTGAGCATCTCTGGGTCGACCTACTGCGGCCTGGCCTCTACCTCTCTTTGCATGTCCTCCACCTCTGGCACCCCGACCGCCACCCTAGCTGGCTGAGGGGGTGGGGGTGCGCCTGATGCGGGAACCATGGCACGTGAACCCTGATACTGAGACCCACTAGAACCTCGGGGGAAAAACCTGGAAATATTCCCCAACCCACCGCAAGTATAAATGGGCCTCTGTCGATGTGGCTGCTGACTCTGGAACTGCCCTGTCGACCCTGATAACCACCTTGGAAGCTCTGAAGCGGCGGTGCACTGATAGGTGCTGGTGGTGCACTAATAGGAGCTGGCGGTGCACTGTGAGCTACCTGAAGTGCCGACTGATAGGGTCTTGGAGGATGACCTCTACCGAAATAATCCCTGCCCCCAGATGAGGCTCCACTGAATTGATCGAAGTGACGGGGCCTCTTGTCAGCCCCCTGGCCACCACCCTGTGACATTATCATCTCGATCCTCCTGGCCCCATTGGCCGCATCCTGGAATGAAATATTAGTACTTGACTCCTTGGCCATCTGAAGCCTGATGGGCTGAGCCAAACCCTCAATAAACCTCCTCACTCTCTCACGATCAGTGGGGAGTATCATAATAGCATGCCGAGCTAGAGTGATGAACCTGGTCTCGTACTGAGTGACAGACATGGATCCCTGCTAGAGGCGCTCAAACTGCCTCCAAAGATCCTCCATCTGAGTAACTGGAAGGAACTTCCCAAGAATAACTCAGAGAACTGAGTCCAAGTCAATGGTGCAGACCCAGCTGGCCTGGTCAAGCAATAGTCTCTCCACCAAGTCTTGGCGAAACCCGAAAGACGAAAAGTAGAAAAATCAACTCCATTGCACTCTACTATGCCCATGTTCCGAAGAACCTCATGACAGCTGTCCAAATAATCCTGGGAATCCTATGATGGTGCACCAGTAAATGTAGTAGCGAATAACTTGGTGAATCTATCCAATCTCCATAAAGCATCTGCTGACATAACTGCTCCCTCAACTGCCGGTGCTACAATGCCCGGCTGAGCTACTTAGGTCGTCTGAGGTGCCGGAGTCTAGAACTGAGGACCTAGCTGCTCTGGCGTGCGAGTAGCAGGAGTCTGGGTCCCTCCCCCAGCCTGAGAGACGGCTGGTGCAGTAGGAAGAAGACCGGCCTGAGCCACACTCTCCATGAGTCCCACTCAGCAGACTAGAGAGTCTTGAAGCACCAGGGTGGCAATGAACCTCTCTGGGACCTGAGCTGGTCCAACTGGAACTGTCTGAGTAGGAACCTCACCGACAAAGTCTACCTACGGGTCCTCTACTGGGGCTGCTGCCCTGGGTTGTGCCCTGCCCCTACCTCGGCCTCTAATATGGCCTCGGCCTCGACCCCTCGTAGGAGCTGCAACAGGAGAATCAGGCTGCTAATAGGTAGATGAGGAAGCACGCGTTCTCGCCATCTGCGAGAGAATAGAATAGAAACTCAATTAGCATTTAGAACTCAAATCGCACGACAGGAAAGAAGAAAAAGTGAAGTTATTCCTACCTTTTCAGCCTATGGGATAAGTACAGACGTCTCCGTATCGATCCCTCAAACTCTACCAAGTTTTTCTGTGAGTTGTGAGACCTAAGCAACCTAGTGCTCTGATACCAACTTGTCACGACTCGAAATCCCACCTTCAGGCCGTGATGGCGCCTAACGTTGCACCCGCTAGGAAAGCCAACGTGATCACTGAATTGATTTATTAACAAGTGAAAATAACAAACACTAACTAGTTAATTAAGATAAAGCGCGGAAGCATTAACAAAAATCTAAATAACAATAGGTAATAACGAAGAAATCCCTTTAAGTACAAAACCCAGAAATGGAGTCACAACCTCACGAACCAGTCTAAGATTTAGCTAAAAACACCAGTTTGAAATAAATGATATATCTGTATGAAAACACATAGATGACAGAATGAAAGATAGACAGTGACGCCGAGATCCACAAACGCCTATGGAACTACCTCGGTGTCGTCTGAAATGGACTGAAGGACACTCCTCCTAACGATGTCCACTGGGTCCGGCTGCGTAATCTGCACAACATAGAGAAGTGCAGGTGTAGCATCAGTACAACCGACCCCATGTGCTGAGTAAGTGCCCAGCCTAACCTCAACGAAGTAGTGACGAGGCTAGGACACGACAACAAATTGTACCTGTCCACTTCAATAGTATAGCAGGAAATAAACAAGAATACAATTACGGGGAAGAACATGTTAGGGATAAGAGGGGAAACAATTGCTAACACAGTAGAATCAAGTACTAACTGGAACATAGAAGTAAAACAGGAAATAACAACCCGAAACAAGTAAAATCGACAGGAGAAGGCACGGCATGACCCCTCGTGCATAACCTCAAAATCACACGGCACGGAATGTCCCCTCGTGCATAAATAATAAAGTCACTCAGCACAGAATGTCCCCTAGTGCATAAATAATAATCACTCGGCATAGAGTATCCCCTCGTGCATATATAATAATCACTAGGCAAGGAATGTCCCCTCGTGCATATATAATAATTACTCGGCACAGAATGTCCCCTCAGGCATATATAATAATCACTCAGCACGGAATGTCTCCTCGTGCATAATGAATATAAAAGCAACCATTGATATGAAAGTTTAACAATGCTACATTTCAAATGCACAGAAGTTATCAACAAAATTCTATTGTCCTGGCAAAGGACTCAGCTATAACCAATCTCGCTTAGAAGTATAATGTAAACCGTAAAACCCTCAACCGAACACATAATCAATAACTTTATACGTCATGAAGTAACCTCAAGATACCACTTCCAAGTTTCCCAATAATTCACAACATAGAGAATATCAAAGAACACTAAATAACTCATCAAAATCCGACTCACGGGCATGCTTGACCACAACGTATAGGTGCCCGTCACCTAACCTATACGTTGGACATGAATTACACATAGAAAATAAGACTCTATACCTATTCCCTCAAGTTAAGGTTAGGCCAAACACTTACCTCGACTCCAAGAATGCAAGTCAAGCCTCAATCACGGCCTTTCCTCTTGAATCCAACTCCGAAACGATAATATCTAGACATAATTTACTTAATAACATCAATAATTATTCAATAACTCAATCTTAAAGCCTAATTATACAGTTCCCATAATTCTTCCAAAAATACCAAAATTCGGCCCCGGGCCTACTTGGTCCAAACTCGAGATTCGGACCAAAACCCGATAACCCATTTCCCCCATGAACCCGAATGTACAATTTGTTTTGGAATCTGACCCCAAAATGAGGTTGAATTCCCAAAATTTCCAAAAGTCCTAACTCTACCCAAAACCCCCAATTTCTACCCTTGATTCCATGTTTTTAGGCTTAGAATTTAGTGATTGATGAAGGAAATTGGAAGAAAATAGAGTTAAGAACACTTACCTATGAAGCTATGGTGGAATGGTATCCCAAGAATCGCCCATGAAGAGTGGAGAAGAAGAAAAATGGTGAAATAATGTGAAAATCCCGTATGGTATTCTGTTTTTTGAACATTAAAAATCACTGGGCGAAATTGGCTATCGCGATCGCGACATGTGCCCTACGATCGCGATCGCGACGCGAAGTGAGGGCTGCGATCGAAGAGAGACCGGACGTGGACCCACGCGATCGCGAACATATTGGTGCGACCGCAGAACGAAAAATACCCAGCCCCCTCCCCAGCTCTCCTATACTCTACGCGATCGCGGGGCAACCTATACGATCTCATAGAGTCACAGAAACTCCCTCCCCTCACACTACACTACGCGATCGCGGGGCAACCTATGCGATCTCATAATGTAAAAACCTCAGACACCAGAAACAGCCCCAAAAACCAGATTTTTCACCCTTTTTGCACCCCAACACCTACCCGAAACTCACACGAGCCCGCGAGGCTCAAAACCAAATATACGCACGACTTCAAAATTATCCTACGAACTTATTCGAGTAATATAACCACCAAAATAACATCAAAAACAATGAATTAAACTCCAAAATCTATAGAATTTTTCTCAAACTTCATAAACTTCTAAATTCTCCAATTTTGATCTGAAACACGTCAAACCAAGTCCGTTTCTTTCCAAATTTTACAGATAACTCACATAGCTCATATTGAACCTGTTCCGGGCTCCGAAACCATAATACGGCTCGGTAACATAGATTTCACATCAAAGTTCATTTTCAAAAGTCTATTATTTTTACAAAATAATTTCCTTTAAAAATTCATTTGTCGGACTTGGGACCTCAGAATTCAATTCCGGGCATACGCCCAGGTCCCATATTTTCCTACGGACCCTTTGGGACCATCAAATCACGGGTCCGGGTTCGCTTACCAAAAATGTTGACCAAAGTGAACTTTATTCCATTAATTATCATCAATTCAACTGCTTAACACATTTCCACATAAAGACTTTCCAGCTACGCCTCCGGGCTGTGCACACACATCAAGGTGAGATTAACGGAGGTTTTTGAGGCCTCAGAACACAGTTTTTTCTAAATTAACACAAGATGACCTTTTACATTATGGGTCATCACATAAAAGAAGAGGCCAGTGAGGAGGCCTCACAAGCCTAAGGGAAATGTTATTCCCTTATCTTTGGAGTCGGTCCGCTGGCTAATGAATAATTCCGAAGATGAGGAACAAGAAGAAGAAGAAATCGGGCTGGTGGCTCGTCTGCGGGCTACAGTTCCGGCACAGAAGTCCTCCGAACCGGAGGTAATCAACAAAGGAACTTCGGCCGAGGTTAGTGAGCCAGAAGTCACCCCATCCCTAACAAAGACGGGAAAATAGAGCCTCAATGCAAAATCCCCCAAGCAACGGAGGAGGTTCCTGGGGTCGAACCTAGGGTGGTCGACATCTCGGACTCGCCCCAAATTTCCAATACCATGATTCAAGAGGCCACTATTTTGGATGGTCAGCTGGTGGATTTCCATGGCTTCTTTGATGGACTCGAAGTGAATACTTCCGAGGAGGTCCTCAGGTTTGGCGACCTATCGGTGCCGAGGAAGGTACCATCGCCGGGGGCAACTTGATCTTCATCAAGCTTTAAGCTGGTAAATCAATTTTCGGCTTCGAGTGTCAACCCTAACCGTAAATGACATCTGGTGTTGACCATCCCTGAAGATACTCGAGTTTTCTCCCCCTCGGTTGGGGTCACCAGCTATCTGAGAGGATTGGTGACCGAAGAGGACCAAGTGGTGATGAATGCCGTGGGGGCCGCCTGATTATTCAACGAGGCCCAACATGCACTAAATCGGGTAACCTTCGAAATTTTATTTTTTACTTTCCTTGTATTTATATTTTATTCTTAACACTTTTTCCCTTTCTTGTAGGCTTCGGTACTGCACCACGAAGCCTTCGTCACAGCCCGAGAGGAGCATAAGGCCGACGTCCGGAGCCTTACTTAGAAGGGCAATACATATAGGCTCCTCGGCGAAAGACTCCAGGCGAATTTGATTACAGCTTGGGAGGAGCACACCGACATGGAAAAACATGTATACCGAATGCTCCACGATAGTGATGCCGAGTTAGAGATAAAGACTAATGACCCAATTCTGCAGATCCGACAGAGGCTCGAGCAAATCGATCGAATCAGCAAGTAAGTGGATGATGTGCGGGCCGAGGCTGAGGTTTTTAAAGGAAGCATGGATGTCTTGGTGACCATAAAAGAGACCGTCTAGGCTCAGTTGGCTTGGCTGAGACTCAACTTCGAGATGAGAAAGAGAAAATTGGGTGCAGAGCGAGAAGATCAAAGAACTCCAGTCTTAGCTAGATTCAGCCGCCAGCAAACTCGAGGAGGCTAAATATGAAGTGGCCAAGGCCGACATCCAGGCTGATGAAAATGTGCTAGTTCAAAATCGATATGGAGGCCATCCAGACCAAATCCAGAAGCATAATCGATCATGCGGAGTGGCAAGCTAGGAGGGAGGCCCTCGAGGATGCTCAATCCAAAGATTTCAACATTGCGGTCGAGATTGACAATGCTTGAGCAGAAGAAAATCTGGCTTGGAAGATGGCCTTCCAAAAACATGACTCTGATGAGTTTGAAGAAGAAGATCTCGAGGACGGGGATGCTGCTTCCGATGGATACCAAGCCTCTTAGGACTTAGTATTTTTTGTTCTTCTATTTTGTACTTTTCCTGGGGCCGTTTTCGGGATGTTGTAAAGAACTTTAATTGGGCCTTGTTTCCTTTGTAACTATTTTTCGAAGTATATATAAAACTTTTCTTCCCTTTTGCAAAAGTCGAAATGCCTTATAAGAAAATGAAATTGTATTCGATTTGTTTGAAACCGAATCAATATAGCCTTTAGGATTTATGATCGAGCTCGGGCTTGCTCGAACTCGAATTAAGAGAACCCTTAGGTTTTTTAGTTGAGTGAGAATGATCTCTCGAACTCGAAGTAAAAGCAGCCCTTAGGCCTTTGTATTTAGGCCGATCTGGCCTTTGTAAAAATATTGTTTTGTATAAGTAAGTCGTTCTCCCATTTGCGGCTTGAAAAAGTTTTTATCATTTGTGTTACGTTCTTGGAATGCCTTAGCATAAAATAATAAGGAATTGTCCGGGAGTTCGAACAACCTTTGAATTGATTAGAGATTTTAATGCTCTATATTATTGAAGCCTTTTATGGCTTTTCCGGGGGTACCCTTTAAAACCAGTTATGAAAGAATACGAAGGCATATTTCGTTATGGAATTCAGACGTCTCTGAACTGTGTTAATTCGACCGTAGGTTCTTAGTAGGGGATCTGCCCATTGGGCATATTTTCCCTTTTACTTCGAGCTTTTGCTGAAGTAATAGTCCCCGAGTGGGGTGGCCGTGGTCTTTAAAATTCGAGGGTTGCCTAAAAGGTCTTATGACCTTAATGTTTTAATAATTTGATCTTGCTCGAATTTACTTTTCCGATGGCAGTCACCGAGTGTGGGGGTGATTATTCGAACTCTGGTTATGATTGGCCCTTAAGCTCGTTTCCATAATAGATCGAAAGTACGGAATTGTAAAGTAGAAAATTTTTTCTAATGCGTGAGATATTGGCAAGGAAAAATACTTCTCTTTATTCTTGAAAAATGATTATACATACGTTCATGTTTTTTTCCAGGGCTCGAGCAACCTATGCGTGCACGGTTCGTTTGACCATTTGGCCCTTACAAATTACATCTATCGTGACCCCGCTGTTATGAAGTAATTTCCTCGCAACAAAGCTGACATTTGAGTGCAATGCCCCCAAGTACTCGAGGTTGATTGAAAAGCAGCCTCATATACTGTTGAATTGTTCTAAGTTAGCACGATCAATGGTTGCCTCATTAAAAACCTCATCGGAAAACCCATTTGGGACAAAAGCGGTCTCAGGGGAAAAGAGTGCAACGCGTGCTTTCAGACCTAAAGACTTCGTGTCGAAGAATCCATCCATGTTTCTAGTTGATCACCTACAAGATTTAGTCAAAAATGGAGAGGGGGGGGGTACCTTAGCAGCAGTATAATTTAGGTGTTATATGGTCCAATTGCTCGATAGTTGTTCACCGTTCATTGTGCCGAGCTCGTAGGATCCTTTTCCGGTGACTTCGAGAATCTGGTATGTTCTTTCCCAGTTTGGGCCCTGTTTTCTTTCATTAGGGTTTCAGGTGTTGAGGGTGACTTTTCTTAGCACCAAGTCCCCGATGTTAAAATGTCGAAGATTGGCTCTTCGATTGTAGTACCTTTTGGTCTGTTGTTTTTGGGAGGCCAATCAGACGAGGGAAGCTTCGCGTCTTTTATCCAACAATTCTAGGGTCGTATTCATGGCCTCGTTATTTGACTTTTCTGTTGCATATCTGAACCTAATGCTAGGTTCTCTGACCTCGACCGAGATTAGAGCTTCGGCGCCATAAACTAACGAGAATGGTGTTGCTCCGGTATTGGATTTCGGTGTTGTGCGATATGCCCATACAATCTCGGGTAGTATTTCTCTCTTAATATTTTGGATGATGGTTTTGTTGGTTGATTCATCTTGTCCGTTCCCACTGGGGTGATAAGGCGTTGATAGGATCCTTTTGATCTTCTAATGCTTGAGAATTTTAGTCACCTTGCTGCCGATGAACTGCTTTCCATTATCACACACAATCTCGGGGGAATCCCGAATCGACATTTGATGTGGTCCCAAATAAAGTATATGACCTCCTTTTCTCTGACTTTCTGGAAAGCCTGTGCTTCAACCTACTTAGAGAAATAATCAGTCATAAATAAAATAAACTGAGCTTTACCTGGGGCCTTCCGTAAGAGGACCGACGATGTTCGTCCCTCATTTTATGGACGGCCATGGGGATAAGATCGAATGGAGCAGTTCCTCGGGTTGATGAATCATTGGCGCATGCCTTTGGCATTTGTCACATTTTCGAACTCCTTTGCATCTTTCACCATATAGATCCAATAGTACCAAGCTCTAATTACTTTGTGGACCAATGATTCCGCACCGGAATGATTTCCACAAGTGCCCTCATGAACTTGTCTTAGGACGTATTCGGTATCTCCCGGTCCCAGAAATATTGCCAACAGACCATCGAATATCTTTCTAAACATCTTTCCATCTTCGTACAAGGTGAACCGTGTTTCCTTTGTGCGTAGAGCTCTCGACTCCTTTGGATCTAATGGAAATTTTCTGTTTTTCAAATACTCTATGCACTTGTTTCTCCAATCCTAGGTCAAACTTGTGGAGTTTATCTCGGCGTGACCTTCTTCGATCACCGATATCATGAGTTGTATGATAGTCTCCGAGTTGAAATCGTCGTCTTTGATCGATGATACTAAGTTTGTGAGGTTATCAGCCTCGCTGTTCTCTTCTCGAGGTACATGTTGCAAGGTTCATTCCTTGAATTTATGTAGAGTCACCTGTAATTTATCCAAGTATCTCTGCATTCGGTCTTCTCGGACTTCAAAGGTCCTGTTAACTTGGTTTACCACGATGAGGGAATCACACTTGGCCTCAATGACCTCTGCTCCCAAGCTTTTAGTTAATTCAAGACCTGCAACCATGGCCTAATCTCGGACTCATTGTTAGTCAATTTTGTAGTCCTGATAGATTGTCTAACTACATTACCTGTGGGTTGTTTTAGTACGATGCCTAGCCTGGACCCTTTTGCGTTCAAAGCACCATCTGTAAAGAGGGTCCAGACTCCCAAGGATGTACCCGATTTTATTAATAGTTCTCTTTCAACATCGGGTACGAGGGCCGGCGTGAAGTCAGCCACGAAGCCTGCCGAGATTTGAGACTTGATGGCGGTTCGGGGTCGATATTCAATATCATACCCATTGATTTCTACGGCCCATTTGGCCAATCGACCCGAAAGCTCGGGTTTTTGAAAAATATTTCAAAGTGGATAAGTTGTTACAACACATATTGGACGACATTGAAAATATGATTTTAGTTTCATAGAGGCGCTTATTAAAGCAAGCGCTAATTTTTCTAAGTGTGGATATCTGGTATTGGCCTTACCTAATGGCCGACTAACATAATAGTCAGGGAATTGCATACCTTGTTCTTCTCGGACCAAGACTCCACTTACCGCTATCTCCGAGACTGCCAAATACAAGTAAAGACGCTCGTCCTCTACTACCGTGATATCCTCAATAGCTTTGATTTTATCGGGGTTGATCTCGATCCCCCGATTGGATACAATGAAGCTAAGAACTTTCCCGAGCGGACCCCGAACACACACTTTTCTGGGTTGAGCTTTATTTGTACTTCCTCATTATATCGAAAGTTTCTTGCAAATGCTTCAAATGGTCCTCTGCTCGCAGGGACTTAACTAACATGTCATCAATATAAGCTTCCATTGATTTTCCTACTTGTTCCTTGAACATTCGGTTTACTAGGCGTTGATGAGTTGCACCAGCATTTTTTAGTCCAAATGGAATTACAGTATAGCAATAGGTGCCGTACTTAGTGATAAACGAGGTCTTTTTATGATCGTCCAGGTTCATCTGTATTTGGTTGTACCCGGAGTAGGCATCGATAAAACTGAGAATCTCGTGGCCAGCCGTGGAATCGATCATACGATCGATATTAGGCAAAGGAAAATAATCCTTCGGGCATGATTTATTCAGGTCTTTAGAATCTACACATATTGTACGTTTATTTCACTTTTTAGGGACTACCACTTAGTTTGCTAACCATTCGGGATACTTTACTTGCCGAATGGATCCTATTTTGAGAAATTTGGTTACCTCGTCCTTGATGAAGGCATGCTTAACCTCAGACTGGGGCCTTCTTTTTTGCTTCACTGAATGAGACCTTGGGTCCAGGCTTAGTTTATGGGTAGTGATTTTCGGTGGGATCCCTGTCATATCGAGATGGGACCAAGCAAAGAAATCCATGCTAGATAAAAGGAATTTAATGAGTTTTTTCATAAGCTCGGGGGATAACCCCATTCCAAGGTATACCTTTTGTTTGGGCAGATGCTCGATCAGTATGACCTGTTCCAGCTCTTCGACTGTTGACTTGGTGGCGTCAGAATCATCGGGAATTATGAAGGACCGAGTAATCCAATAGTCGTCGTCCTCTTCGATCCCTTGCTTCTCCAATTGGGTCGAGGCCTGTGTCTATGGTTGCTATTTGGCCTCCTGTTTTCCCTTCAAATTTGATCCCTTTATTGATGAGAGTGCCGATACCGTTATCACTTTGTCGACCGCAAATATCTCCTTGGTGGAAGGCGGCAGACTTCTCCCCGTAAATCATTTTGACTACCTCTGGTGTCGAGAACTTCAAAACCTGGTGAAGGGTCGAGGGTACTGCCCTCATGTTATGGAACCATGGCCTTCTGAACAGGGCGTTGTACCTCATGTCACCCTCCATCATATGGAACTTTGTTTCTTGGATGGTTCTGGCCACATTCACTGGCAAGGTTATTTTGCCTTTGGTGGTTTTGCATGCCATGTTGAGGACGTTAAGTACTCGGGTTGCGGACACAACTTGATCCTGTAGGCCGAGATGTTCTATGACCTCGAACGAATAATGTTGGTCGAGCTTCCTAGATCAATCAAAAAATGTTGAACTTGAGTTTTATTCATAAGAACAGATATTACCAGTGCATCATTATGGGTTGTAAGATCCCCTCTTCATCCTCATCGTTGAAAGACAAGGTCCCTTCCGGTACATAATCCCGAGTCCGCTTTTCCCTCGTGCTGACACCTTAGTGCACTTAAATACGGGCCCCTGAGGAATATCGACCCTTCCAAAAATCATGTGGATCACGTGCTGCGGCTCCTCTTGCTCATTCTGTCTATTTGAATCTCTATTCTGGAAGTGATTCTTAGCCTGATAGCTTAAGAATTCTCGAAGATTCCCCTCATTGAACAAACGAGCTACCTCATCCCTCAGATGTTTGCAATCTTCTGTTCTATGACCATGGATGCCATGGTACTTGCACATTTTATTAGAATTTCTCGGGGCCAGATCAGTCAGTAGAGGTGAAGGCCACCTGATGTATTTGATGCGCCTGATGGCTGATGCAATAGCTGATGCATCCAAATTGATATTGTGTTTCGATAGTCGTGGTGCTTCTTTGGGCTCGAAATTCCTATCGAAACCACTCTTACTCATGAGACCTCGAGAGCTCTGTCCTCGATCATTTCTTCTATCACCTCGAACGGGGTTGCGTCCAGGTCTGTTATTTCTCCGATCTCCACCGTATTGATGATATCGATCTCTGTTTGACTGTGTTTCCCGGTCAATATCCCTTTTAACTCTGTCGACAGGCCTGAGAGGATAAACGGACCCGAAAGGAGTTCCCAACTGGTCGTCTTCGACCCTAATCTTTGACTGGTACTGATTATGTACATCGACCTAGGTAATAGTAGGATATTCGATCAAGTTCTGCTTTAACTATTGTGATGCCACCGAGCTTCGTATGTTTATCCCTTGAGTGAAGGACTGAACGACCCAATCATCGTCAACCGGGGGTAGATCCATGCGTTCCATTTGGAATCGATACACGAACTCTCTGAGCATCTCGTTATCTTTCTGCTTCACTTTGAAGAGGTCTGACTTCCTAGTCTCGACTTTTATGACTCCGACGTGTGTTCTAACAAAGGAATCTGCGACCATGACAAAAGAATCAATAGAGTTGCGTGGCAAATTATGGTACCATATCATCGCCCCCTTTGGTAAGGTCTCTCCGAATTTCTTCAGAAGTACGGACTCGATCTCATCGTCCTCTAGATTGTTCCCCTTAATTTCGCATGTGTAAGAAGTGACATGCTTGTTGGGGTCGGTAGTTCCATTATAATTGGGAATTTCTAGCATGCACAATTTCTTTGGAATGGGTTTAGGATCCGCGCTCGGGGGAAGGGCTTTTGCACGAACTTCTTTGAATCCAAACCCTTCAAAATTGGTGGTGCCCTCGAAATTTGATCAACTTTGGAGTTATATGTTTCCACTTTCTTGTCACTTGCTTCAATCTTCTTCTCCCCCGATTCAATTTGCTTTGTCAACTCCTCGATCATCTTCATGATAATGAGGTCAGTCAGTGATTCATTTCCGTTTCATCTTCCCGGCACCGGTTCGGCCCTATGAACAACCTCCTGTGATGGCTCAGGCTCAACCCTACTCGGTTCATGGTTATGATTTTGGAGTTGTGCTATTGTAGCTTTTTGAGCCTGCAAAATTTTGAATTTTATTCGAAGGCTGATTCCGCCTTATTTGCCGCCATGCATGTTCTGACCGGCTAATCGAACATCTCTACAAACGCTATTTTTGGGTTCAACGGCCATATTTGCATTAATGGAAATATGCGAACTAACGTCAATGGGGTCTGCAACCCGAACTACATCGATGTCAACTGGAGGCACTTCGTTCCTTTGGAGGCTATGTTGTCGTTTTTTCCATGGAAACCAAGGCCATTTTCGATGTGTGTGGGTACTGCTTGAGAATTTGACATGCTGATCCTGGAATAAAAAACGCTTACAAGAACAAGTGTAAAACAATATGTATTATGAAAATTTATACCAGGCAATCACTATAATCCTTAGCCCATCAGTGGGCGCAAAACTGGTTACCCTTAAAATTGGATAACAATTAAATTTATAAGTGGTTTTAAGAAATATGTAATTTCACTTGGCACAAATTGAGAAATATGAAAATTGATATTAGAAATTTACTATAAATAGAAATAAAGAAAATCAATGTAATGTGCAGCTTTGACCCTCGATCTAGATCACCCTCGAACCAAATGAGTATGCTATTGAAGAGTATGAACTGAACAACAGAGTATGAAAGCTTAAGAGAGAAAATATAATGTATTGCTTCGTTCTACGTGAATGTCATGATTACAAAATGATTAGAACCTTTTTATATAGTATAGGACTTCTACTTATGGTACAATTCTAAATACAATAAGAAAAATCCCATGACAGTCTGATTAAGCGGCCTTGACTTGATACGTGCTAAGATTCCCGTTGTGATCCTCGCTCGATCTCAGATATTTCAGCTTACCGTTACTCGGTCAGGTAAACCCCCTTCGATCTTACTCGACTTCGGTTACACTCGGTCTCGATCTTGGTTGAACGTCATCTTGGACCGTCCTCAAGTTAAGGGTTCAACAAAAAGACTCTATATTGAGGCTCAATACAATACGAGGCCGAACCATGGCCTATCATTGTCACGGCCCAAACCAATGGGCCGTAACGGGCACCCGAAACCTTACTCAACCGAGTAATTATGTAACATATATTTCGTATCATGCTATCATAGGTAAATGTGCCTGAGAGGTTGTCAGGAGATAAGTAGAATAAAACATGGGGAAAATACTCGACAAAGATCGACCCGGTCTGATATAAAAACTTACATACGTGACATACAGTCCTACAAGGCCAACGTGATAATTTGTAAATTCAAAACATAGGCCAACAAGGCCATACAACTAATCGTATACATGACATCTGTCTACAACCCTCTAAGAGTACGTAATTTTGATAAAGGCCGGGATAGAGTCCCGCCATACCAAACAAT
The DNA here is from genome assembly GCA_005239525.1 of Nicotiana knightiana. NCBI lineage: Eukaryota > Viridiplantae > Streptophyta > Magnoliopsida > Solanales > Solanaceae > Nicotiana > Nicotiana knightiana. Next base: position 9,153 of record ML417365.1, on the reverse strand, counting down.
ACTTGTCTAAATCATACTAACCAAACAAGCCACTCCGAAGCAAATGGAGCGCACCAACACCTTCCGCTGAGCTGATAGCCTATTTAGAGGGCTCTCGACCTGTCTATCGGGATCTGTGGGTATGAAACGCAGGGTTCCCAGACAAAAAGGGACGTCAGTACGAAAAATGTACTTAGTATGTAAGGCACATAAATAAGCACATAACAGACATGGAAGAAATATAGAGTAAATGACTCGNCATGGGGAATCAAGAATATAGACACCCCTAGTATTTCTATGAATAGAGTCATTTATGAAAGTTTCGTATTTTTCCCGTTTCATTTGTATCGTATGGATCATGCCAAAAGGAAGAAAGGATAGCCTTAAAATACCTGAGTAGATTCTCTTGACAATCCTCTAACACCTGTTAATTGCGATAAAACACATAACAAGTTGTATGAAAGCTTGAAGCAATAACGTTTCTTATGCAAATACCATCTTGGCTGAATTTGTCCTTAAGTAATTATAATATTAAAATGTATCCTTAACTATGAAAAGAGTTAGAAAAGTGTTGGTGCTGAAGAGATTCTGCTTAACAGAAACGTTAGAATTGAGTTACTGATGTTATGGAAGCTTTTGTTAAATGTCTTGGAATTAAAGTGTTGTTGGAAAATGAAAATGTTAAGCATGAGATGTTTTGTAACTAACATACTAGATTGTCACATAATCCNTGGAATTAAAGTGTTGTTGGAAAATGAAAATGTTAAGCATGAGATGTCTTGTAACTAACATACTAGATATCCACATAATCTAAAATGACTCTTAGTCATTTGATTAGAATGTGGCTTCTGCCACGTTACTTTTCCCATCATTATCCAAAATTTTAAATTAATTTAATTTGGTAATATCCCGCTATCATGGTCATATGGTACCTTGTATGGTACTAGTCCTTAAATATCGGGTATTAACTCTCGGCCCGTATTTTATCCCAACATGTCAAACTTGGACAAAAATTTATTTTCTTTGAATTGCTTCCCCTCTCACCTTCACGAATTTAGTTACTACTTTTTCGAAATAACATAATTATTATAATCTCCAAATAATCTTTCCTTGAACGGATGTCAATTACCTTACGAAAAATTCAACGTACAATACTACAGGGTGCGACATCGTCATAATTTAATAATGTGAAGCGTAATATCATCGTAATGTAGTACTGCTGGACCTGACATCTCACTTCCGAGCTCTCATTAATTAATTTATTTATGGCGTATTTTCATCTACAAAAATATGGGGTGTAACATCAATCCGCCCCTTGGAACATTCGTCTTTGAATATTGACTGATGCGCTTATCATTCTCATATCCCATAGCTCTTGCGAATACTTTTGTAGTCTTCTTTCCATCAAGGCAACTGTTCTGTGAATAAGTCCAAAGGCCAAGGTATTCCCTCCTTTAGGTCTCTTTCCTATGCCATGATTTGTGATCGAATTCCTTCCAGTCTCGTAACTGTTGCTACCTTCCATCATGCGGTTTCTACGATACTGACCTTGTAAGTGTGCCTATGCGACTCTCCTCTCCTTTTTCCTCCATATTTTAGCCAATCCGTTGTTGATTCACCTCAATTTTGATCCATAATCCACCCATGATAACTTAACCTTTTATGTAATATTGCCGCTAGGATTCACATTTTATCGGGGAACATCTGAAATGATTAGATTGATCCACCTGNGTATGAAACGCAGGGTTCCCAGACAAAAAGGGACGTCAGTACGAAAAATGTACTTAGTATGTAAGGCACATAAATAAGCACATAACAGACATGGAAGAAATATAGAGTAAATGACTCGACCTGTAAGTATAGATAGCTCTGTAAATCATGAAATATTTATAATGTCATGCATATGCGTATAAATGTCATGTAATGCATAGGTACATGTTTCATAACATCATCATTCCTCTGAGGGCACCCCATCATATCATATCGGCCACTGTGGGCAAAATCATTAACGTATACCAGCTGATCAGGTGGTGGTGCGTATATAACGCCATAACCTTTCCCATATATATATATATATATATATATATATATATATATATATATATATATATATATATATATATACGCGTATATAACACCATCTGGTAATGGGTCAATGTGCATGTATAAATGCATGAAATGCATATGAAATACGTCAATAAAATCTCTCGGTATGTCATAAGACCATTATGCCTTTGATTAATATCATGAAATAAACTTTACCAACTTACGTACTTTTGAGACCCATGAATAGACGAGAATAATAATTCACATGGGGAATCAAGAATATAGACACCCCTATATTTCTATGAATAGAGTCACTTATGAAAGTTGCGTATTTTGCTCGTTTCATTCGTATCGTATGGATCATGCCAAAAAGAAAAAAGGATAGCCTTAAATACCTGAGTAGATTCTCTTGACAATCCTATAACACCCGTTAATTATGACAAAATACGGAACAAGTTGTATGAAAGCTTGAAGTAATAACGTTTCTTATGCAAACACCATCTTGGCTGAATTTGTCCTTAAGTAATTATGATATTAAAATGTATCCTTAACTATAAAAAGAGTTAGGAAAGTCTTGGCGAAGTTTGAAGAGATTATGCTTAACAGAAACGTTAGAATTGAGTTACTGAAGTTATGGAAGCTTTTGTTAAATGTCTTGGAATTAAAGTGTTGTTGGAAAATGAAAATGTTAAGCATGAGATGTCTTGTAACTAACATACTAGATATCCACATAATCTAAAATGACTCTTAGTCATTTGATTAGAATGTGGCTTCTGCCACGTTACTTTTCCCATCATTATCCAAAATTTTAAATTAATTTAATTTGGTAATATCCCGCTATCATGGTCATATGGTACCTTGTATGGTACTAGTCCTTAAATATCGGGTATTAACTCTCGGCCCGTATTTTATCCCAACATGTCAAACTTGGACAAAAATTTATTTTCTTTGAATTGCTTCCCCTCTCACCTTCACGAATTTAGTTACTACTTTTTCGAAATAACATAATTATTATAATCTCCAAATAATCTTTCCTTGAACGGATGTCAATTACCTTACGAAAAATTCAACGTACAATACTACAGGGTGCGACATCGTCATAATTTAATAATGTGAAGCGTAATATCATCGTAATGTAGTACTGCTGGACCTGACATCTCACTTCCGAGCTCTCATTAATTAATTTATTTATGGCGTATTTTCATCTACAAAAATATGGGGTGTAACATCAATCCGCCCCTTGGAACATTCGTCTTTGAATATTGACTGATGCGCTTATCATTCTCATATCCCATAGCTCTTGCGAATACTTTTGTAGTCTTCTTTCCATCAAGGCAACTGTTCTGTGAATAAGTCCAAAGGCCAAGGTATTCCCTCCTTTAGGTCTCTTTCCTATGCCATGATTTGTGATCGAATTCCTTCCAGTCTCGTAACTGTTGCTACCTTCCATCATGCGGTTTCTACGATACTGACCTTGTAAGTGTGCCTATGCGACTCTCCTCTCCTTTTTCCTCCATATTTTAGCCAATCCGTTGTTGATTCACCTCAATTTTGATCCATAATCCACCCATGATAACTTAACCTTTTATGTAATATTGCCGCTAGGATTCACATTTTATCGGGGAACATCTGAAATGATTAGATTGATCCACCTGGGGTGATACCCTGCTTTCATAACCGTATCTCACAACATCCCAATATGATTCACATTGCGTGGGTATTTTAACCCCGTACAATTCGTGAGATCCCTTTCTTTTTAACCCCGTCCAATTCGTGAGATCTCTTTCTTTTCTTCGTCAGATCACTACTCAATCGAACGCCCAAACGTCATCCTTTGTCTATAATAATTACGCCTTCATTCTATTAACAGGTCAGAATTTCATCGCTTCTAAATGTTATTAGTCTTAGACTCCTTAGAGTTCATTCAGGCTATAGTGAACTTTCTATAGCTTAGAGAAACCATCAACTTTTTTGTTTTCATGGGTTTAATCCCGAGGACTTATCCGCTCTCGTCACCTTCTCACTCGCCCTTTCTCGTTCTTACTCATGTCATAAAACTTTGTCTCTTTACTATATTTTAGCTTGAGACCTATACATATGTATTTATACTATTCACAACTTTCCTTCAACTTGCTTGTACCATAGATTTCCTTATGTTGTTCTGGAACATCAAGAGAGACATCACATCGTCTCTAACTATTCTTTACTCTCTTGACTAGATCTCTCGGTACTTAGAAACCATAGGCTGGAAGGTATGCCACTGACGATGCTGCTATCATTCCTGGATATTGAATCCTAGTGCTACTATCCTTCTATCCGAAGAATGGACTATTCACGCTCTTCTACCTTTGAGTATCTTGTACGTTGTTCACCTTTACCTTACTTACCTTAAAATCTTGCATCGTATCTTTTTATCTCTTTCATGACCTCCCTTCCACATAGGTATAATTCACGTCCATAACTTGAAGCTCTATTATAATACTTGCACCTCTGGTGCCTATACAATCTGGTGAGAGCTCCATACTGAATTCTTATAAGGCTGGTATTTTTCTAACTAGCTTTATCATAGAACCATTATAGAATATGGTGGTTCTACTATCCTTTTGGTACCTCTGATATTAAGAGTGACCCTATAATGTTCTCAATCACGATTTCTATAATTTTTGAGGTCCAATAATCAGATTCCTGATTTACTTTGTTGATGTATCTCTTTAGTTTCCTCCTTCTTCTGATTATCCTTTATGTGTCTTAAGCTACCTCCCGATATGCGGTTCATGGTAAGTTATTACGTTTTGCCTTTCATGGTGGCTGAAGAATATCCATGATATAGTTCTTTGTCTATGACCTGGGCTCTATTCTTTATTTTAACTTATATCGGAATTTTCTACGGCTGTATATGCTGCATGTATAAAACTCCAAACTCTTAAGTGCGTTCATAACGTAGCTAAATCTGGATCATGAATCGAATAATTCTTTTTGTTCCATCTCAACTTTCTTCAAACGNTGCATGTATAAATGCATGAAATGCATATGAAATACGTCAATAAAATCTCTCGGTATGTCATAAGACCATTATGCCTTTGATTAATATCATGAAATAAACTTTACCAACTTACGTACTTTTGAGACCCATGAATAGACGAGAATAATAATTCACATGGGGAATCAAGAATATAGACACCCCTATATTTCTATGAATAGAGTCACTTATGAAAGTTGCGTATTTTGCTCGTTTCATTCGTATCGTATGGATCATGCCAAAAAGAAAAAAGGATAGCCTTAAATACCTGAGTAGATTCTCTTGACAATCCTATAACACCCGTTAATTATGACAAAATACGGAACAAGTTGTATGAAAGCTTGAAGTAATAACGTTTCTTATGCAAACACCATCTTGGCTGAATTTGTCCTTAAGTAATTATGATATTAAAATGTATCCTTAACTATAAAAAGAGTTAGGAAAGTCTTGGCGAAGTTTGAAGAGATTATNCCTGGTCTTTCTGCCCCCTTCTTGTGTGCATACTTAGCTTATCTTGGTCACACATATTGGAATTCTATATGTGGCTTAAGATACCTCCCGATATGCGGTTCATGGTATTAGTTATTACGTTTTGCCTTTCATGGTGGTTGAGGAATATCCATGGTACAGTCCTTTGTCTATGACCTGGGCTCTATTCTTTCTTTTAACTTATACCGGAATTTTCTACGGTTGTATATGCTACATGTATAAAACTCCAAACTCTTAAGTGCGTTCATAACGTATCTAACTCTAGATCATGAATCGAATAATTCTTTTTGTTCCATCTCAACTTTCTTCAAACATAAGCAATTACTTTTCCTGGTCTTTCTGCCCCCTTCTTGTGTGCATACTTAGCTTATCTTGGTCACACATATTGGAATTTCATATAACTCATATGATCTTGAATATAACTTTTGATTTTACTTCCCTTTCATTAGCCACAGTAGGTGTCATTTTCTTTTAGAGTGCATACAATGTTGTTGTGAGACCGTCGTTATAAGATCATTTCCTCCTTAGGTCACCCAGCTTAGGTTGAAGCCTTCTTCCTTATCTCCTCAGCTAGTCTTTTATTGTAGTACTTAGGGAGAAACCTTGACTCTTGTAAAGTTGTGAGCATATTATGGACCTTTTGATGTCCTTCCTTGCCTATAATTATATTTAGTTGCTTACCTTCATACCCTTGTGCTTTTAGGGTTGCTTCTGAACTGATATTTGACGATTTTCCCAGTGGCTTTCTCTTTTATTTCAGTAATACTCATATGGTACCTTTAACTACCCCGACTCCTATCTGAATATATCTCAAGTATTACAATGACACTACTACGAGGCTGAATTCCCTATATTGGGTTTTACTATGCTTATCCTGCACGATTTGCTGATTTGTCTGTGTCCTCTTGTCTAGCCATTAACTAGGATCTTCCTGAATCAACTACTAACTACTCGTTGGCCCATTCTCATATCAATATCCCGCGTAATCTTCCTTGGGTTATTTCCTTTGTCTTAACTTACGTCTCCTACTGGCCTCCTTATTTATCAATAATATCTCGGGCAGGAACCCTTACTTCCTCTCTTTGACGTCATTCTTACATAATGTTCTGGAATCATAGCATATCTATAACATTTGAATAAGTGCAATCTTATACCTTTCTTATTATTATCGCATCCTTCCTTTATCATTCCATAGTTACTTGATCCACTTAATTCTGACTTACTGCCACATCGGTCCATATTCCCCCCTTTAGGGGAGTACTAAGAGTTGAAGCCACGAGGATATACCTATAGATGTGTTGCCTATTTATCTTTGGTGTCTTTTCACATCATCGATGACCCTTCCTTGCCTCGCGGCAATCCTTATTGCTTGTTTTAGGGAATCTTCTGTCTGAATGACCATTCTCAGAATTTCTCATGAATCTTTTTCTGTGGTCCATTCTATTACCACCGGAACGAAATCGGAAATTCCCATGATGCCGAGTATTATCCAATCACTCAGTCCCTAATTCATGTTTAGTTTATCTTGTTTACCAGCCCATACTAATTTCTATTACTCTGGGGTTTAACTCTCCCTTCTGGTAGTCGCGTTGGAGTCACAAACTTATTTCTCGAAATAAGGATATAACTTTATGGCCTATACTCTTTTGTTGTCTCAAGGCCTGACTCCTCTCGTGTTTTCCTTCGCTTGACTATATATCCTATAATACCGTCAAATGTTTTTTCTACCGGTGTCATCAAATGCATCACATCTTACTCATACCGCTTCATTAACTCTCTTCTCATTTCCTACTAACATTTCTGTCTAACACTTTATTGTGAAAATTTCAACAGGACATGCCTTTTAGCTCCCCTTGCTCCATCTACTGGCTCTTCGGGTTGCCTAACATTCTTTCTTTACTAGGGACGAAGCCATACTAAGGTTTACATTTATCCTTTCAAGGCTTCCAGTGACTTTTTTATAGTACTCATATCTAGCTGTATTATTTCAGAGTGTACCATCTGGGTGCCTCACAAGAAGATTTTGTTAGCACATTTACAATATCCTTCGGAAATGTCAACTAACACAAGCAATCCAACCATTTATGTTAGCTCCCATGGAGGATAATTCAGATGGGTGTGACTATTTGTACATACTTCTGTTATAATTGAAGGTATCTCGAAATGCTTATATTTCTCTGCTTGAAATGTAAATACGGTTAATCTTCATTAACTGGGTACCTCGTACCCTTCTTCACCTTACTTATTTTATTTGCTGAAACTTGTGTCTACCTTCCCATTCTCTTATTCCTTTTTACCGTCAGAGTGGATAGACATCATGCCTTAGGGATCCTTATCAAGAAACTTACACGTCTTAGTACACACATGATCTGCTGAATACCTCAAATTTATCCATCATAAGCATGATGAAAAAATCGAGTTCCTCTGACTCAACTCTTCCACACCTATATCTCTTATCAACCGTCTTTCTGGATGTAGGTATCGTCTTATTACGAATAAAATAGAAGTTACGAATTTGAATTCTTACATCTGAGCTCTACCACATGATCTATAGTAAGAAGAAAGAGTGATAGTCCTAAATGCCCTGTAGCCTCCTGCTTATAAGTGTGGTGCACGACACACCCATAAACAATACTCTACTAGACACGACTTGTAGACTCCCTAGGACAGAACTACTCTGATACCACTTTTGTCACGACCCAAACCAATGGGCCGCAACGGGCACCCGGAACCTTACTCAACCGAGTACCTACGTAACGTATCTCTCATATTATACTATCATAGGTAAATGAGCCAGAGAGGCTGTCGTGGGATAAGTAGAATAAAACATGGGGAAAAAATACTAGACATAGATCGACCCAGTCTGATATAAAAACATAAATACGTGACATACGTGCCTATAAGTCCAACGTGATCATTTGTAAATTCAAAATATAGGCCAACAAGGCCATACAACTAATCATATACATGACATCTGTCTACCAGCCTTTAAGAGTACATAATTTTGAAAAAGGTCATGATAGAGTCCTGCCATACCAAACAATACTCGTCTAAATCATACTAACCAAACAAGGAACTCTGAAGCAAATGGAGCGCACCAACACCTTTCGCTGAGCTTATAGCCTATTTGGAGGGCTCTCGACCTGTCTATCGGGACCTGCGGGCGTGAAACGCAGCGTCCCAAGGCAAAAATGGACATCAGTACGAATAATGTACTGAGTATGTAAGGCACATAAATAAGTACATAACAGACATAGAAGAAATATAGAGTAAATGACTCAACCTGTAAGTATAGATAGCTCTGTAAATCATGAAATATTTATAATGTCATGCATATGCGTATAAATGTCATGTAATGCATAGGTACATGTTTCATAAGATTCAGGCCTTTGAAGGCACCCCATCATATCATATCAGCCACTGTGGCAAAATCATCAACGCATACCAGCTGATCAGGTAGTGGTGCGTACATAATGCCATAACCATTCCCATATCCCATATACATATATAACACCATCTGGTCATGGGTCAATGTGCATGTATAAATGCATGAAATGGATATGAAATACGTTAATAAAATCTCTCGGTACGTCATAAGACCATTATGCCTCTGATTAATA